>PVJH01002082.1:0-180101 GCA_004026705.1 Nesogale talazaci | reverse complement strand
TGTGAACGCAACAGAACAGGGCTGAGGAAAGCTGGGATGAGACTGCTGGTGTGGACCACGCTTCCCACCTTCTTCCTTATATCGGTTCAAGTGGACCACTAAGGGGAGAATTGAGGTTTAGGGTGTGCCCATGGGCACATGTGTATCAATTCCAGACCCCTACTTATCTCTAACTGTAATCCCAGAGCAGTTAGTTCTGGTAACATGGCCCTCCTCGATACTTACCCTCATGTAACAATCACTGAAGATGTAGGTGCTAAAGCAAAGTGTGGTGAAGAAAGCAGGTGGTGCCCAACTGTCCATCAGAATAGTGTCTGAGGTCTTAATGACTTGGATTCAAACAAGCAGACTTCTAAATGAGGAGCCCAATTAGCCCAGATCAAAGAATTACATCAGCTTGTGTGATCCAAAGATTACAACAACAAAATTCAGATATGACAAAGGGAAAGTATCAGAGCCTAAGTTGGGAACCCCCAATTTATAGAAGGTTATGGATTGGACTTACAAGTTGAGAGGATGACACAGCTATCTCTACACCCTTCCAAGTTCTTTCAACTCTCTTTACCACCATCTAAAATGATTACCTTCCAATGGTCTGCTATTCTAATAGGTTTTACAACTGTCAAGGGTCTTCAAAACCCCTATCTAATTTTTTGTTGTAATTTTTTATTATGAATTGGGGGAAATTTACAGAACAAATCACTTTCCTTCCAATAAATTTATACATTTTGTTTCATTTCAGTCTCATAACACCCCAATTTACTTATATTGCATACTGCCTTTCTTTCACTTAAAAGTTATTATATTTCTATCCTCTAGTATTTTATATTCCCTTTAGTGTGAAGATCTTTTCATGAATTTTTTTAATTAGTCATTTTATTGGGGGCTCATAAAACTCCCATCACAATCAATACATATATCAATTGTATGTAGACCACATTTGCACACCTGTTGCCATCACCACCCCTGAACTATCCTCCCTCCACTTAGGGCCCTAGTACCAGCTGCCCATATTTCCTCTCCCTCCCTCTCCCCCTTTCGAATGAACCCTTAATCATTTAAAATTGTTATTAAATTTTGATATTGTACTCTTTCTGATATGTCCCTTCACCCACTTCCCTGCTATCCATACTCCAGAGAGGTGACATGTAAGATCCCTGCAATTAGTTCCCCCCTTCAACTCCACCCTCCCTTCACTCTTCTGGTATCACCATTCCCACCACTAGTCCTGAAGGCATCATCTCCTGAATTCCCCATGTTTCTGACTCCAGTGTACATCCCCTGGCCTAGCTGGATTTGTAAGGTAGAATTGGGATCATGACAGTGGGAGGAAGGAAGCCTTTAAGAACTAGAGGAAAGTTGCATATTTCATTGTTGCTATACTGTACCTTGACTGACTCATCTCCTCCCTGCAACTTCTCTGCAAGGGGATGCCACTTCACCTATTGCTGGGTTTTGGGTCCCCACGCAGTACTCTCCCTCATTTATAATGATACCACTTTTAGTTCTTCGATGCCTGATAACAGATCCCTTCAACACCTAGAGCTCACACAAGCTGATGTGCTTCCTCCATGTGGGCTTTGTTGCTTCTGAGCTAGAGTGCTGCTTGTTTACCTTCAAGCCTTTAACACCCCAGGCTCTACACCTTTTGATAGCCGGGCACAATCCGCTTTCTTCACCATGTCTCCTTAAGCGTACATTGGTCTTCAGTGATCATGTTGGGAAGGTGAGCATCATGGGATACCAACTTAATAGAACAAAATGTGTTTGCACTGAGGAAGTGCTTGAGTGGAGGTCCAAAGTCCATCTGCTGTCTCAATACTAACCCCATAAGCATATGCATGTTGATCTATTTCCCCATCATTCTATATAAATATATTCACATATGTATATAAGGACTCCTCCCCTACCCTCACCACCCCCTGAGCTGTGCTTTAGGATGACCAAAACTCATTTAGTTACATTACTTTAAAAAAGAGGTTTTTTTGGCACTTAATCCACATACCACACAATTCAATATTTCAATTATATCAAGAAGAGTTATACAGTCATCACCCCTCTGTCAATCTGAGTAAACTAGAGGAACAAATTTATAGACACGCATTTGGATGTGAGGGAATGGTTTATATACAAAATGAAGGGAACACTGAGAAAGCATCCTAACTCAGTCCAGTTCAAAGTCATAAGTCCGATATTAGCCCATATGCCCGATGCCAGTCTATAAAGTCTCTTTCCGTCCCACGAAGTCACAGGTCATTGGGTGCAGCGTCCCAGCGCTGGCAGGCGTCTCCCCATGACTCCTTCCTTCCAATGCTCAGGGTCCATCAACAGCATCCAGTGGTGGCAGAAGCAACTCATTGCTGGTGGAGGTCCCCATGTGGCCTCTCTAGCTTCAGAGGTCTGGCTCCATCAGGGCAAACCGTGTGGTTTCTTCTCCAGCTCCTCAGACACTGCCATCTGGTCTTGTCCGTGATTCATCATTTCTGAGACTAACTCCCCAAAACTGAGATAGCTTCTCCTCTCCATGAGGGAAATATCGCAAGTTTTCCCAGAAGTCTAAGGAGAAAGCCATGCCCACACGGAGGCCTCATTGGCTACTCAATGGCTATGTCCAGATTGACAGGCTAGACTCCACCCCTACATCTCAATCATGAAATTAACATAAGCACATGACTGCCACAACCCCAGTTAGTTTCAGAATATTTTTTCTCCCTACTCCCAATGGTTAGATCACCTTTAAGATGAATTGTGTAATCAGCAGTGATTCTACTGCTCCCTCTCTGCTTCTACATACATTATTGGCCCCCCCAAACCCCTCAAACTCCCTACTTCTCATCCCACTCTGCCTTCCCTATAGACCCTCACAACAATTCTTATATCTCTGCATCTACTCCCATGTTTCAAAAACTGGAAAACCCAATGGAAACAATAAAGAACACAACTAAAATAAGGTAGTAAGGATAAAATAATAATGCAAATAATTAGTGGGAGAGAAAAGACAGCCATGAATATTTAAAATGCCAGGGAGGAAATTTTTGGTATCAAAAAAGCAAGAAATACTAACAGCAATTTCAGGTTGGGTCCAGAGGGAAGTCAATGGAACAAGTATCAAGTTCAATTCGATTCAATCACAATTAACATGCGCTCAATCTGATAGTAAAGCTCTTTGAGACCCTGGCCTGTGCCTAGAGGGGATCTGTGATTGGTTTAGTTTCATTAGATCCTCTGCAGATAGATTTTGGGCTCCCACTGTCCTCCATAGCGTTCTATAAATTGAGTATTCCCAATTTAGTCTCTGATACTGTTCCCTTTGTCATATTTGAATTTTGTTATTGCCGTCTTTGGATCACACAAGCTGGTATGCTTCTTTTGTCTGGGCTTATTTGACTCCTCACTTAGATGGCTGCTTGTTTGAATACAAGTCATTAAGACACTATTCTGATTGATAGTTGGGCACCACCTGCTTTCTTCACCACCCTTTGCTTCAGTTCCCACATCTTCAGTGATTGTTACATTAGGGTGAGTATTGAGTAGGGCCAGGTCATCATATCTAAATGTTCTTGGCTTGCTGTTAGAGATAAATGAGGGCCCGGAATTCATCTGCTTGTCTCTGGGACATGCAGGACTCAGGTTTACTTTGGTGCTCATACTATAGCAAATTCAAAGCCCCTTAAGACCAACTACCCTACCAATAACAGTAAACCAATGAGAAAACAGCAAAAGACAAACACACTAGTAATAACAAGCAACCTGAAGGCAGGAACACAAAAGTCCAAATAAACAGAAAAGTATGACATTGCCAATCATCCCCCTGGGGTATAAGATGGTTGCACTTGCAGCATCATCAATTTTTCCGGTGACACATCACTCTGAACACTGTAGTTATTAGGAGTCTATGCCAATTCAGTCCCCTCATGAGCTATAACCCACAAGTTGTTGTTCCACACAGTTTGGTTTCCCATTTGACTGAGCTCTGTTACCCTAAGCATGGGAGTTAGTGCCAGTGGGGAGCTTCCTGAATCAATTCTTCCAAGTTAAAAACTCTGCCCAACAGATCATAACTGATCATGTTCCTGTGAGGGGGACATCGAGGTACTGCACATTTGGTGATTTGGGGTCTCTTTCCATTGGACTTCTAACCAATTGGCAAACTGGGGTTTCCTCCAAAGGTCCAATGACCACCACTTCTACAGGTCTGGGGTGGCCACCCTGCTTCTCCTCTCATCTGAGTACCCCGGTTCTCAATCCAAGGATGCAAGTACCTTTGAGGCAGGACCCAGTATATTCTGCCAGACCTCTATGTTTAGACCTCCTGGTGTAGTTAGTCCCTGGGTTATGCCATGCTGGATGCAAGATCAGTGTCCAAGGGCATCTTGGTTTTTAGTCCATGCCATACTTCATTAAGGGTTGGGTAGAACTGTGTTCAAAATCTGAACCATTGTCCCTTTAGGTTGTCTATACTCATCGTTTAGCATCCGTTCCTGATGTGAGGTCACTTGTCCCCAAACACCCACCAGACTCATCAACCAAACTAGCAGGGTCTAATCTAAAACATAGATGCTCCCCTTCCCTGGTCTTGTCTTGATTTCCCTGCAAGATTCACCTTCCATTCCTGTGGGCGGGGCATTGATGTGCCCCAGCTATCCAGACCCTTTATTATCAGGCAAGGAGCCCTGGTCGAGCAGCATTTAAGGTGCAAAGAGGTTGGTGCTTTGAGCACATCTGTTGCTGTGCTATAGAAAGGTGTGACAGTCTACTTTGGCAACAGTATGGTCAGCTTTAGAAGATGCGATAGCTGTTGCTTCAAATTCACTGACTACCCTTCAGGAGAAAATTGAGACAATCTGCTTATGTAAAGATTTATAGCCTTGGAGATGCCATGGGATAGTTCTACTCTGTCCTACAGTCACTATAAATCAGAATTGATATGATATCAGGAGGTCACAATAAGTGCCCTCAACAGCTTTTCCTTTTCAGTTACATTTGAATTATGGAGTTATATCACATTCCTTTTTTGGCTCAAATATATTTTTTAAATTGGCATTTGCTTCCCTAGGTGGGAGTGGATGTTTTTTTTGAGAATGTGAACCTTCCCTTTGCTATTTTTAACACTTAAATATGTATAATTTGATCATCAGAGACAACCCAGGTTTGCTATTTGAATCTATTTGATTTCTACTATATATATATATATATATATATATATATATATGCATGCAATTTGAACCATACCCTTCATTCAAAATGCTAGTAATGGGTTTCAGCAGCCCTCATTGTTCCTGCTCTTCTACATATTACTGGGTTGCAGTATTGTGTCTTTTAGACTCTAAGTTGACTTACTTCAATTGCTCTTCTCTTGCTTGGACAAGTTAAGAGGTGTGTGTGCCTGTGCCTGATTGTGCACTGATTTCACGACTTCCTCCTTGTAGCTCCATGTCCAAGTTTTACCATTTAGCACTTGCTTGGTTCATTACTCTTTGACTTAGTCACAGTCTTTTTTTCCATCTTTCTTTTCTGTTGATGCTAGTTGGCACTGATATTTGGGTCTTTACCCAATGCTTTCCAATTGGAAAATTTTTGTACCCACAAAATGCATGCCTGTTATTCCAACACTTAGGAATAGGAGTTTGCAAACACTGTGGTGATTGCCATCAAGTCGGATGGGCCACTCCATATTTAACAGAATGAAATGCTGCCCACTCCTGCACTATCTTCATAAATATTGGTAGACCAATTCCACTGTTGTAGCCATTGTGTATTTTGAGAGCCTTATAACTTATAAGAAGTTCATCTTTCAAGACGACCCTGATGACCTTTTATTGTCCATAAGGTTTCACTTTAGAAGGAGATCGATCGGCCTTTCCTTTTAGTTGAGCTTACCCTAGAAGTTACCCTACTGGAACCTGCTCTCCAGTGAGAAACCTGCTGCTTCATGAAGCACGGGCGGCATGGATTCCAGCATCCCAAGAAAATGCAAGCCTTTACAGTCTCAAAAATTGATAGGGCTTGGCTAAGGGGAAAAGATGGCTATGCATACCATGTGGAGGAGATGGTCCTGAGTGATTTAGTTTACTTTTACAAAATTCTGGAGAAACTGTTGGGCAAGACAGAGCTGGGCTTGATGTGAAATTTTGGAAAGTCGTGGTGGTAAGGAGTCTTGGTGGTGGTGTGGGGTAAGCAACAGGTCCATTGTTCAAATCCTGCAGCTTCTCCAGGGAAGAAAGACCAGGCTCTTTGGTCCTGTAAAGACTTATAGCTTCAGAACCCTATAGAGAGGAATGGTGAGACAGAATTGACTCCCTGACAGTGGGTTTGCAAGAGATCATGATTGGAGACATATAAATAACACACTAGCTTTGAAGACGTATTCCTACTTTCTGGTTAAATTTGCTTCTTTATATTAGGTGTTTTAGGCCTTTGAGATTAGAGGAAGTCATTTTTGTGTTTGTATTACTTTTATGAGGAAAAGAACATTGGAACTCAAGCATGAACGAAGGTCTCCGTCAATTTTTCAATTGTCTTATGTTGCACGGAGGTATTTTAGGGTTCTCAAGATCAAGTCATTTAAAAATTAGCAAGTGAAAAATCAAACTTTTATTCAGGGCATTATGAGTCCCCCCCATCCCCCTCCTGACCAATTTCCTAAGTTTAAAAAAAATTATTGGGAAACACTGTCATTATCATGCCAACACAGGATGGATTCACTCAGAAGGCATCATGGGCATTAGTCAGTAACAAGCATCCTCATTATAATGACAGAGGGTGAGAGGGAAACACCAGGGCTTGACCTGGGCTCCAAGGACCAATAGAGCTGCACTCATTTAGAGAGAGTTTCAGAGTCCATGGTTCCCCACTTACAATGCCCACCCCACCCCCAGTTCTTTAGCCTTCAATTTGGTGTCATTAACTGCATGTTCCTGTTACCTCTCAAGAGACAGAAGCTAGCTCTTACGTAGCAGTTGTCCTAATTACCTTGTTTGTTTTAATGTCCCTAGAACTTTCATTTAACTTGTTTGGAAAGGTTCCATTTTCTTTGTTCTGCCTCCAGCTCCCTGAATGATTGCAGTTGCAAGCACAGGGTAGGATTCCTTCTGGAACTGGCTTTTCTTTACAGCCTTGTCTGTAGTCGGTGGAAGTCGTGGCTATAGAGGACCATAAAGATGGATTGAACATGCTAGCTTGTCGTGTGCGTCTCCCTCCCTCCATCATCAGACCCTAACATCACTTTTCCTGGCCCATCTCCATCACTCTCCTTCTGTATCCTGAGCATTCTAACCCCCGTGACTTGGTCCTAGCCATTGCGGTCTAGTTGAGTAAGACTCATGATGACCTTGCGTGTGTTGGAGTAGAAGTGGGCTCCATAGGGGTTTTCGGTGGTGGTAGACATAGACTGCCACACCCTTCTCCTGAAGTGGCTATGGGCAATTTCTAGCGTCCAACCTCTTGTCTGAGCAGATCAACCATCTGTACCACCCAAGGACTTGTGCTTTGGTTCCATGGTGAGATTTCACTCATCCTGGGGACATGCTGTCAGGAGAGACACGTCCATGCAAAGAAGACTGTGCTTGGTAAAGGGAGGGTCACTGTGAAAGAGAAAGACCCACCATGACATAGATCGCCACAGTCCCTGCAACATTGGGAACAAACCCCACAGCCTTGTGAGAATGGCACAGGGCCAGGTGGCATTTCGTTCTGCTGTATGCAGGGTTCCCCTGAGTCAGAACCAACTAGCCACAGACAGCGTTCTGCCCATGCTACCATATTGAAATGTCTACCCAGTCTTCCATGGACGTTAGTATTTTATTTTCTCCACAACATTCTTCTGTCTTCTCATAGCCAGAAATACTCTCCTCCTATTCTGCATGCTCATTGCTGTCCTGTCAACCCTCTCTCTTATTGGCCATCATATCTTCTGCGGGATCTTATTCTTTTTGTGCCTATGGCATTCATCTCCTTGACTGTAGGCATTTTAGGGGACAGGATTCAGCGCCACTTGATTTTAAGAGGCAGTATTCCACGATCCTCTTGATGGAAAGGAAGTTAGACAAAAGTGTTTATCGAGTGCCCACATGTGTATACAGGCACATATCTCAGAATAAAAGGACATATTTACTTGACTTATTTTACAATCTGGATTTTGAAATGGCACAGATAGCCAACTGTATAATGCAGAATATTTGATTTCTAGGACAGCATGTAGGGAGTGTCAACATCATCAAAGAAGCATCAATATCATCAAATAAACACCAGGGGGTTTATAGGTGCAACCCAATGCTCTGCAAAACCTACGCAGACTTTTGGCATACTGATGAAAAAAACATAATAACCCCACAGTGCACGTGGCCTATTGTTTAATGCAACGTGTTTGGAGTTCTGGGAATGGCTGCCAGGGTGTTCTTTGAAATCTAGGGAGACCTATCACCCCTCTAGGTTTGGCTTGACTTCAAATTTCCTAGAATTACAGCTCCGCCCCTTAGGAGCTGGCTCACCAGACTGTTGCTGTGAGTTATATTTTCTGGCTCCATTACCACACTGTGACTCTCTTTCTCCTCCCACTCCACCCCCTTTGTTTCTGAATCCCTAAAGGGTACATCGTGGCCCAAGAGAACTTTCTCCTGCTTTAAGCTCCTCAGTGCTCACTAACAACAAAGGACTTTTACAGCTGAAGGAAACAGTTCTGTGGCCCCCGGAGTTACATTTAATTACTATTCCATAAACTCTGAAGAAATTCTGCTTTCTTCTTTGGGAAATGGGGTATCTTTATAGCACAGACCCTTCCCAGTGATTAATAAAGCTCTGGTAGTAAATTTAGATAGAATGAAACAAATCTATTCTGAGAAGCTGCCCAACAGCACATAATAGAAATGACTTAAACAAGGAAGCATAGAGAAATGAAGCAGGAATTGCGCCCATCAGGGATGCAGGCAGAACAAGGACAGACGTTAAAAAATAGAATCCTAGGGACAAAAAAGAAAAAGAAAATAGAATCCTAGTATAGGGTGAAAAGTTGTACAATAAAGGTATTTACAAAGGGAAATGAGAATTGTAAGAGTCTCACAAGAATATTGCCACACTTCATAGGATAATGTGCTTAAATAGCTGGAGATACCTTGGTGAAAGTGAACGTTTCCTTTTAAGTAGAGAGAGGGGATATGAATGGTGGATGGATAGTTTCACTCATAGGTTTGTTGTGCGCACCAATTGGAATACGACATTTACAACGTAAGCTGACCCAGGCTAAGGACCCAAACCCACTGCATCGATTCAACACTGACTCATACAGACCCTAGATAGGGCTCCTCAAGCGGTTCATCTTTAAGAGAGCAGAGAGCCTGATCTTTTTCTCCCAGAGCGACTGGTGGGTTTGAACCACCAACCTTTATACCAGACACTTCGACACGCATTAAGCGGCCTGTGTGTGCTGCTCATTTTCAAAGCTTGTTTTGCATCACTGTGAGGTATTTCAAGGGCCTTTATAAATTATTAGGAGCCCTGGTGGCATAGTGGTTACATATTGGGCTGGTAGCCATAAGGTCTGTGGTTTGAAACTACTGGCCGATCCTTGGAGAAAGATGGGCTTTCTCGTCCCATAAAGAGTCACAGTCTTGGGAACCCACAGGGGCAGGTTTGGGGTCTCTCTTAGTCAGCATCGACTCACTGACTTGACTCTGGTTGTTGTGGTTTATGGTGATTACATTGTTACCATTTCTCCAGTAGAGAGATGGACCCTGTCAACAGATGCCAAGGAGAGAAGACATGCTCAACACAGGAATCCAGGCGGCAGGTTCAGAACAAGATCTGCTCCTAACTGCTTCTTTGCAGGTAAGTTGGGACAGGAGTCAGTGCAAGCCTAAACGAGAACCATCCCCTTTTGTACAAGCACGGAGCCCTGAGGGCCGGTGTTCACGAGGGTGTTGGTCAAACGCACCAGGTGCTCTGAGGGAGCGAGTTGACAGACTGTCTGCAAAGATGGACATCCTCTGAAACCCTATGTAGAATCACCGTGAGTCACAGTCAACCTTCTGCTGAGAGTGTGGGTTCTTTCCTTTGTTATTGTTGCTGCTTGTGGTTCAGCGGCTCTGCTGCTGAAGGCTTCCAGTCTTGGAAACCCTGAACACGATTGCTTGGGGTTAGACTGGACTGTGGTGAGTCTGGATGTCTTTTTCTTTTGGTTCACACAAGAAAGGAGCCCAGGCGGTGTTCGAGGCTACTTGTTGGGCTGCAGATGACAAAGTCAGCAGTTTGAGCCCAGCAGATTCTCTGAAGGAGAAAGATGAGGCTTTCTGCTCCCCTAAGACGAGAGCCTTGGAAGTCCTAGATAGCTGTTCTGCTCGGTCCTACGGGGTCACCGTGAGTTGGAATCAATGCAGTGGGTGCGGATTGAGTACGAGAAAAGCGTGAGAAGCTTTTGCAGTCATTTAAAAGCTGTGCCTGCATCCAGTGAAGGTGACTGTGAGAACTCTACTGTGAGTAAGGAGAAGTGACGTCATTCTCCATGGAGGGACACTTGCCTATCATGAGCCAGACATCATCCATCCCTCAGAAACTTAGTACATGATATGGTCCCAAGCGATTCATATGGAAAAAAGAACAGTTCTGTAAGGTTTCCTTACCGGCTCACATGAACTCAGCTCAAAGAACAGACTGTTCATCTCAGCAGGCATGCCAGTAGTCTGCACCCATAGTCTATCTGATAGACGTTCATGGATTCCATAAATTTAGCACCTCCTGGATGACTTGGAGGATTCATGATACTAAATATGACCAATTGATTTCCCATCCCCTGTGCCAATTGACATGTGACTTTGTGTCCAAATATCTTCCAGGTGAACAGAATCATACTCAAACTCAGAGCCGTTGAGGAGACGCTGACTCACAGGGACCCTTTAGCCTTGGGTCCAATTGCCCTTACGGGTTTCCAAGGACTGTAACTCTTTATGGGAGTAGAAAGCATCAACTTTCCCCCAGGGAGTGGCTGGTGGTTTTGAACAACTGACCTTGTGGTTCGCAGCCCAACATGCCATCACTGTGCCACCAGGACACCTTGAACCCAATTAAAGAAAAAAACAAAAAAGAACAAACAGAGCAGGCTCTTTATTGCCATGCTCACAGGACAAAATGAGACGATGGCTTAACTATGGCTTTAGGGGGAGGTCATTTTGGTCATAACGAATGTAGTCACAGTTATCCACTCTCACCTCCCTTTTCATCAGACAGCATGGCGGGTTAGTGCGGGGAAAGTCCAGACCTGAGACCCTGGGCCAGTTGGTACCAACACTGCACATGGTTGGCTGTTGTCAGCGGCTACTCTGCTGCCAAGTTGGCCCATGCATGGAGACCGGGTGCTCAGCAGAACAAACTGCTGCCCAGTCTTGTGCCGGTCCGATGGTGCAAACACAAATGAGACCATTGGGATCCATAGGTTTTCATTAATTGATTTTCAAAAGTAGCTAGCTAGTCTTTTCTTCCTACTCTGTTGCCCTCTGAGTGTTTTGCAGAAGCTTGCTCAACCCCGTAACTAAGACACTGACAGACCTCCTCTGAGAGACAGGACGTGGCAGGGCATGAGGGGCACTGACTGAGAATCGAACCAGGATGTCTTGTGTTGAAGGCAAGAATTCTACCACTGAACTATCGGGGTTCTGCAGGCAACTGCTTGGGTCTTTGGACAATCGGGACGTGCTTCTCTTTTCCTGACTAAGGGTGCTGCAGCACCACGAGCTGGAATTGCAGTAGAGGGATCCTGGTACATTGGTTTCACATCGGTTTGGAAGTTTCTCTTGAAAGCAGCAGATGAAAGCCCCGTGTATCACAAAGTGCAGAGCATTTCTCAATGTTGATTTGTCAAAAGATTACAATTTAGCTCTTGAAATAAATGTTTCCCAAAATAACAGCAGTTGGGAAACTTTTGAGCTCTGTTCTAGCCCTTTCACAGGAACTAAGAGGCCTTTCACATTCTGAGGGTGGAATACTGAGTAACAGGAGAGACAAGAAGTCCTTAGTCTCCATCAATCTGCCTGGGGACCTACTGGACTATTATTAGCCTGGGATACAAACTGGATTTGGTAAACATTGGAAAAGTCTGGCCATGCAGCGTCTCAGAAACATATGGTCTTTTGTAAGGTCCATGATCGTTATAAACAAGCAAGATGTTCTAATGAAGAAGAAGTCTTTGTAAGGCAACTTGTTCTATAATTTAGGAGCGAGGATGCAAAACAGACGGGCAAGATTGGGGAGGTTGGGTAACCCCTATCCCCTCGTCCCTTCAGACACTAAAGGCTGAAGCATGGACCTGCCATCTTCAATCTGAACACTAGAGGGAGGGCGACTACGTCGAATTACTTGGCTGGGGGTTGTTTCAATTATCTACAGTTACCCTTTCCTGCCCACAAGGCCTTTGTAGCCTAGTAATGGCATAGGAATGGATCGCCTCTAGCTTTCTGAGGGAGTACAGATGTAGGTAACTTGTTTCATCAATACATATGAACGCCATCATTTAATTGTGTGGGTTAGAGTGTGGATATTATTTTCTCATTTTTGCAAGCCTCCTAAATCACAATACAGATGTCATTGAATGACTGTGCCCACATTTTCCATGACTGAATTCTCTGTTTTAGCTTGAGTCAGTGGATCCTTGTAACTTTTCCACAGGACTTTAAACCAGTTGAAACTAGTGCCGTGATGACAGAAGCAGCAAAATTGAAACAACCCAATTTGGGTGTGCTGTACTGATAGAAGAAGAAAAATTATTAGTCGAGACCCTGGAATGAATGGGAGCCTTGGAAGAGGTGCAGTGAACATTTCAGAAGCCTGATGAGGGAGAGTGGGTTGTTGCCAGGACTGTGGAAAGCAGCACATAAAAGACGGCGACTGGACACCGACTTTGAGTGGAGCCTCATTGTATCTGACTTGGAAGTCCAAGAGATCTGATTGCTCTGTCACACATATGCTGGCCCTGTTTCCTAAGAAGAAGTTTAAGTTCCCAGCAGAGATTGACCCACACATCTCCCCCAATTTAGCTATCATTTCGCATTTTACAAATTTGGGTCTATTCGCTTGTGCTTCATCATACATGACTGAATTGGGAAGAATCAGTTTGAAATTCTGTTTTCAGGGTTACTAGAAGCACACTGATAACTCCCTTAAACATATTAGATAAATGATTCTGTATTTCTCCAACTAAATAGTAACTTCTCTAGGACAGGGACTTACAACTTAGATATACTGTGGTAGTCACCTACTCTGGTGTCAGTTTGAGGATTAAGAGTATAGGAGCGGACTCTAGCCTGTCCACCTGGAGATAGCCAATGAGATCTCTGTGTGGGCATGGTTTTTTCCTTAGAATTTTGGGAAACCTGGCTGTATTTCCCCCTTGGAGGTGAGAGACTCACTCCTCAGCTCTACTGATAATACATAAGGCTCACTCCCTGGGAAACATTGCAGTGGACAAGACACATGGCAGCATGTGATAGACCCTGAGCCATGGAAACTGGAGGAGTCATAGGGAGACCCTGGTCAGCGCTGAGATGTTTCTACTGCCACTGGGTACACAAGACTCTGCATCCACTGGTCTGTGATGTCCTAGTGTCATTGCATGTGCTTCGTGAGTCTGAAGAGCACTTTATAGATTGCAATCAGACATATGGGCTAATTTCAGACTTATGACCTTGGACTGGACTTGATTCGGGTGTTTTTCTCAATGTTCAATTGCTCTTGTATATAAACTTCTTTCTTATACACATATGCATGTTTATGAATTTGTCTCTCTAGTCTACCCAGGCTAGCACATATACCAAGACTACTCCTTTAATATATGCTCATTAAAGACTCATATTGATAAGACCTGTTCATACACTATATTTTCTTTTTTTAACTCCCTCCCCCATGTACTATATTTTCACACACTTCCCATGCACAGAAAGCTCATATGGGCAGGGGAAACTAACCTGTAATGAAGTTGTAAGATTTGCAAACAAAACAAAACAAAAACCATATTAACACACTTAGATACACCTTTAAAGGAATGAGATGTAGTATTGATTCTTAAGGAGTATAACTATAGCTCATCAATATAAACATTTTTAGCCTGCTGAAATTCAGGACATGTGTCTTCAACAAATAGTACCCTTTTCCTACCATTTTGACCATATTCCCCAAGTATACATACAAATACAATAAGCCTTGTGGAAACAGAAACCGTGGAAAGTGGAAACCTGCCAGAAAGGTAAATTCAACTATGTTCCACCCATAGAGGGTACGGCAAAATGACCAGACTATTTTTTGTCCCACGTGGATCTTTTCAAGACCCAGAAAGACAAGGCAGTTCCATAATTTCTAGCACTCACAAGTTTGACCCTCTCTACCTATCTATGCCACCCTCTTCCATACCAAGCACAAACACACATGAAACAAAAATCTTTATCAAATGGCACCATGCTGGACAGCCAGCAACTGTCAGAGAAGGAGAAATCTCCTTCATCCTCAGACAACATTAACAAGGATTAAAAAATAAATGAAAAAAGCAGCACGATGTATTGTTCACGAATGAGGATTCCTGTTGGCTCAGTGGTCAGGCACTTGGCTTCTTACCAAAAGTAGTTCAGGTGCACCAGCTGCTCTGCCGTGGAAAGATGGGGCCGTCACTTCTGGATGATCACATCCTTGCACGCCCTATGATGCAGCTACACTCAGTCCTGTCAAGTCCTTCTGAGGCAGAATCAATCTGATGGGCACAGGTTTAAGGTCTGGAATGAGGGCTATTTAAGGACTGTTTTAAAGCATATAATTATAATCATGGTAGCTAGGGACTCAGAAAATATTTAGAAGTCATAGCGATGTTTGAATCATCCAGCTCAACAGGCTCTTTTGTTTTCTGTTTGACACCCAGGAAGAAAGTAGCGCTGAGCAGTCATCCAGGCAGGGAGCTGGGACCAGGCCTCCCCTCCCTTGGCCTGGCTCCATTCTGTTGTCTCTCCAGTAGAAACCCCAGTGCGAGCTGTCCCAGCACCCCGAAGTTGATGTTTATACCACACATTCCAAAGACAGGTTATGGAGGCCCCCAGAATCTGGAAAGGAAGCCCTGTTGTAAAATATTCCTAAGTAAGAGTGAATGAGGATACAAAAAGCAAGCCTTCCATCAAGGAGGAAATGAAACAGGAAACAAAGATGACTAAGAATAAACTTTGAAATGGGGAGACTTTGCTGTTACTAATTTAGGCATTAAATAAATAATAAAAGTAACTTGTTGGCACTCAGGACGAGAGTGGTTAAACCAAGTGCTCAGAAATAGCACCGTCTTCCTCCTCACTCTGACCACCTTCCCCCAATCTACAAGCAGATTCTGCAAAAGCCCATGAGAGCCAAGCCTGCGGGAGTGGGAAAGAGGGCTTTTTATCCAACAGACAGAAGAACATCACCCCCAGCCAAACCTAAAGCAGCAAAACTCAAGCTCACCGCTGTCCGGTTGATTGCTCCTTCGGGGGATCCTATGTTTCATTGAGTAGAACTGCTCCAAAGTGTTTTCTTGGCTCTACTCTTTACAGAAGCAGGTTGCCAGACATTTCTTCCGTGGTACTGAAGGGTGGATGGATTTCAGCCATCTTCTCAGGTAGCAGCAGAGCCCAAACCATTTGGGCCACCCAGGGACAATGGTGTATTCGCTACTTTTGCCTGAGTCTCAGGGAGCCCTGCAACTAGGGATAAATGGCTAGACCTGTGCTTGTCCTAGGTTTAATTTGACACTGTCACTTTAATCTGAAGAATAGGGGAAAAAAATTAAAGCCCACCATACTAAGCTTAATACTAATAAGTTTCCATCTCTGTTTGGTGAGACTGCAAATTCAATTAATTTCAATGCTGGTTCCAAGAAGCTCTTTATGCGTCTAAAGGGATTATTAGCACTGCAAAGTTGGAAAGATTGCATCACGGTAACAATTTCTTACAAGATTTTTTGAGGCTTCGAGCAGGTTCGCTTTCAAGAAATTAATCATGTATTAACCTAAAGCAGTAGAAAGTATAAGCTGGAAAACTGGGGGGAGCACAGAGTGATGATGGATAAAAGGTAGGGAAAGACAAGCCTGAATCTTCCCCCCTCTCTCTCCAAGCAATGTCTGAGCCCTGTGAGAACTGTCTGTCATTGCTGTTATGTGTCATCATGTCAACTCTGACTCAGGGCGACTCTGGATGGAAACCTGCTGCCCTTCAGCCGATTTTGACTGAACTTCCCGGTAGGGTGGCCCTCTTAGAAAAACCCTGGTGGTGTCATGGTTATGTGTAGGGTGACTAACTGCAGTGGACGCAGTTTGAAACCACCAGCCGCTTTCTGGGAGAAAGAAGAGGCTTTGTGCTCCTGGCAACAGTTCATCTCCTAAACCCGCAGGGGGCTATTCTACCCTGACCTGCTGCGCCACTCTGAGTTGGAATCAACTTGATGGCAGTATTTAAAAAATCATTTTACTGGGGACTCATACAACTTCACACACACACACACACACGACAACTTTGTAGGGTTTCTCCCTGGCTGCAAATCTTAGCAGAAGCTCACTACCTCATCTTTCTCCTTCGGAGTGCCGAGGGGGTTTGAATTGCTCCCCTTTGGGGTAGCAGCAGCTTCATCTGTAGTACAGTGCTCTGCTTGGACTCTGGGTGAGGGGAAATCTTTCCTCGAGGTTCTCGGGATGAAATCGCTAAGGGTTTTGTCAGTTCGATTCACCCTCTGGTGGGTTTGAACTCCTCACCTTTTGGCTTCGTGTCAGGGGCCTTAACCATGCTACCACTAGGGCTCCGCAGGTGAAAACTGAGGCCTTGGTGAGAAAGACTTGGAAGACCAGTGACCATATCCATTCTTTTTTCAACATGATCATCCATGACAGCCCGTGTGAACCCCTCTGGCACACACACAGGAATTTCGGGGACTTTCTCTGTGGAAAGGATCCACGGAGAAGTCAGAGCAAGAGTAGGTGTCAACTGGTGTCAGACCATCCACTGCTGAGATGCAAGTTTCGTCGAAGCTGAAGAAAATGAAAAACTGGCACAGGAGCGGCAAAGTAAGGTCTTGACTACCTCTCCCTGGAATTGTGGGATCATCTCAAGCAAAGATTTGACCCTCTGAAGACCCCACGAGGTGCAGGGCATCATTAAGGACACGAAAGACAAAAGAAAAGATGGTGCAGACTTATTCCCATGGTCTCCTTGTGTGGAAAAAGGGACACTCTCCTGGCTTTCTGAATGTCTTCTCCGATTCATCTCCTCACAGTTCCTGCGGCGAGATGCAGATGTTGTCATGTTCAGGTGTTCTTGGTGGGGGGTTCCAACTATGAACAACCCAACTGACCCCCAGCCCGGTCCTGCTCCAGTCATGCTCTCATTGTTACCCTTGAGCTCTTGGTGACAACCACTTGCCAATCCATCTTGTTGAGGCCTTCCTCGTTGCATTGGCCCAAGACTTGACCATCAGTGATACAACATTTGCATGCCACGTGGCCTGTTGACTGGACTTCTGCTTGGAATGCCCTTGGACTCGCTCACCTGCTGACTTTCTTCCACCACCTGACCCTGTTGCCACCTGTCAGCAAGTTCCTTGTCTCGCCATGCTCACTCTGGAGAATCTGATTGCAGCCGCGATGTCCCTCTCCGTTGATGGAGGCATCAGACACAAAGACACAGGCCATTGGAAGAACCAAGCAATGTTTATTTGGCAAAGTGCATTCTGGAGAGGGAGAGACCAGACCCCCCCACACACACCCCCATCACACACACCAAGAGAAAGCAGGTGGGAGACAATTTGTGAGTCTTTATAACCCTCCTGCCTGGAGCCCTGGTGGTGCGGTGGTTATGCATTGGACTGTGAGCCTCAATGGAAATTAGAAACCACCAGCTGCCCTTTGGGGAAAAGACTCTGCTTTCTATGCCTGTAAACAGTCTAGGAAAATCCACCATGGGGTGGGGGGAAAGGGAATGGATGGGGAGGGGGGGTAGTCAATGTGAATCAGCATCGACCCCATGGCAGTGAGCTTGGTTTTGGGAAGTCAAAGCCTCCTGCCAGAAGCCCTGGTGATAGAGTGGTTACATACTGGGCAAGGTCAGTACTTTGAAATCACCTTCTCTCTCGTAGAACTCCAGTCTTGAAAACTCAGGCTGCCCTGCCCTGTCCTCTGAGTTGGAGTGATGGCAGTGTGTCTGTGTTTCAGTTTATACCCTCCTTCCAGGGAGGAGTTCCGGGGGTTAGGAGTGGGGAGCTCTTGATGATTGACAGTGTGTTTGTTTGACTCACTCAAATAGCTCTGCAGGTGGGTGCTCCTGCCCATAATACATGCTGTTATAATGAAATTCATGAATTAGCTGCACTGCACATCCCTATATAATGAAGGTAAAGATTGCCGTTGATCAAGAGACGAAGCACTGTGCTTGCCCCTCCTTTGGGGCTGTCCGTGCTTGTATGGTCCAAGTTCCTTTTATTCTGGAGACGTGGACATGCAATTTGCTGGATACTGCTTTCTCATTAGACTGTGTGGTTCACATGTTTTCCCCACGGTGGTAGCCACCTAATCTGGTATAAATTTGAGGATGAAGAGTGTAGGGGTGGAGTCTAACCTGTCAATCTGGAGATAGCCAATGAGACTTCTGTGTGGGCAAGGTCAGCCTCTGAGAATTCTGGGAAATGTGGTCATTCCTTCTTGGAGGCAGAGACACAGCCTCTCTTGGTTCGCGTCCATGGAGACTCTCAACGGCTCAGTCCCTTGGAGATACTCTACTGACAAAACACAAGGTTGACTCTCGGGATGACATTGCAGCTGACAAGACCTATGGCAGCATGTGATAGACCCTGAGCCCTGAAAACTGGAGGAGCCATGAGGAGACCTCTGCCATTACGGAGATGCTTCTACCTCTCCTGGATAGAAGAATACTTTGCACCCACTGAACTATGAAAGTCCTGGTGTCATTGCATGTGCTTTGTAAGTCTGAACAGGACTTTATAAATTGCAATTGGACTTATGCACTAATATTGGACTTATGACTTTGGACTGGACTGGGTTGGGATGTTTTCTCCATGTTCCATTGCTCTTTTATATAAATATCATTCTTATACACATAACAGTATCTATGGATTTGTTTCTCCAGTCTACCCAGACTAGCACACCAACATAACTCCAACTTCCTCACAGTCCCAAGCATGGTCTCATGCATGCCTTTGAACAAGGTTGACCGAAGGCATAGTTATCGGACATGACCTTCTTCTCTGAGTTCAAAGCTCCAACCCTTCATCGCCAGTGTCTCTGATTTGCCACACGTCAACCAGTTTGGTTCAGAGTCCTGCTGAGGATCTTTCTGTTGGGATGCCCCTCCTTGTTGGGCTCTTGATTAGTCTGCTCCAGTGGATGGTCAGTTGCTCACCACCTTGTTTCTTCCCTTTGCGCTCCTCTAGGATCCTGGGCTATGAAGGGCTTATACTTTGGGCTGCTAATTGGATGGCCAGCAGTTCATACCCACCAGCTGCTCCAAGGGAGAAAGATGAAATCTGCTCTAAGAATTGCCCGTGGAGTCAGTTTTACTCTGCCCTCTAAGGCTGCCAGGAGTCGAAATCAACTGGATCGCATTGGGTTTGGTTGTATTTACTGATTCTGTAGAGTCATTTTGAGTCCGATAAATTCGGTGGCACTGTGTTAGGTCCCTGGCTGATGGAAACTTTTGTTCTGGGTTACGAACCCAGAGGTTGGCAGTTCAAACAAACCAATGGTAGAATGGAAGAAAGATCTGGAGAAGAAAACTCTAAGACACACGGGGTTAGAATTGAGTTCGAATCAATTCAACGGATTTAAAATATTCTTTTTCTTCTTTTTCTTTTAAAGCAAGGAACAGGAAGGCAGGGCCTCCAGGCAGAGAGCTATTAGAATGTCCATATCTTACATACAATCAAGCTCTTTCTGAAGAGCTTGTGACTTCTCTTCCTAAAGATCCCCCTTGTGTAAATCTCCATGATTCAAGTGGGCTTTACACTTCAAAGATGGCAGTTTGTGTGTGGAAAAGGCTGCGGGCTATGAGAGTCCTGTTGCTCCACCCTCCATACCCCCACTCTCAAACATCGGTTTCCACAGGCTTCTCTATTGTTGCTGCATTTCCATTTTTGATAAAGTCTACATTCTTCCTGCAGTGGGGTAGTCATGGAGCTGGGTGGGTCCTCCCCAGGAATAAGGATACTATGTGGCATGTGGGGTCACTTTCTGACATTGGCCTTCTGTATTTAAAGTGCCCACTATCCTTACCCAGGTGGAAATGTTCCAAGTTTTATGAACTCTAGGAGATGAGAAAACAAGCGGGCTGGTGATAGGAGGGTAGAGCCATTGTATCCGGAGAAGGTTACTTAGATCAGTGTTACTCACCAGGCGAGTGGTCCATGTCCCTGGTTTTTGTTAGAAACAGTCAGATTTCATCATTGTGCATCTTTTCTCGCTCCTGGAATCTGACATGAGAGTGGGACAACTCAGTTTGCCAGGGGAACTCCTTGTTTTCACCAGGAAATTGGTGCTGGAGCAGTTTTGGTCTACCCTGCACATGTTTGTTTTCCCAAGGCCCTAGAGAGACAAGAGGGAAGTGGTAAGTTTCTGGGGTGCTTTACCTCGATCGATCCTACCTTCTGACCTGCAAGAGAGCCCTGAGTGAGAGGGCCTTGCCTGCCCTCAGTTTCCTCTTTATTCCCTCTCGAGTGTGTGGAAGTGGAAAACTATTGACTAAAGACTTAGACCCATTGTTGAAGATTGGGACCGGGGACAGAGGGACGCAGTAGGGCAAGTCAGTGTTCTCAGTGGAATGGAATTTCCTTGGTGGAAGGGTATGCTTGCTTAGGAGAGTATGTTTCTTTTAATTGTTTCTGCAAAGATGAGAGTGAGAATGGTTAACTGTAAATCTCCACCTCCTATTAATATGCTTGTTTTTGCTCAGCAGTGGAGGCCCAGTCACTGAGTATAAAAAACCTCAAGTTGAGGAAACTCTGGGCTGTTCTCCCTCTGTGCACAGAGTGGGGAGAGTCTCTGCACAGGTTTCTAACAAATTTGCCTTATTAGACTCTGCGTCTCTTTTATCCGCTGGTTTATAAGAAGTGGAGGAGTGGTTGAGGGTCACAGGTCCAGCAGAGTGTGAAGAATCTCTTTCCTAGGATTCTCTCCACTTCCACCTCTTCTCGAGTGCGTCAAAGACTTCCCGTGTATGTCGGAGTTTATTTCAGCTGCATCCTCCGCTCTCCCCCTCCAATTCACACTTCTCAATCAGGAAGTTACTCTGTGGCCACCCTCCTAAACCTAATTATTAACCACTGTCCTAAGGGTATATTTCTTTGTTTGCCTCTCGCGGCTTTTCTTTCCACTCTCTTACTCTTTTCTCTCCCTCTCTGATCTGTTCACGTTCACCTCCAGCTATCCGCCTCACCCTGCCAGTATCCTGCTTTATCCCCTCCTCCACTCTGATTTGTTGATCTCCTTTCTCGGTTGGAAAGACTCCAAGGGTGGAATTTTCCAAATAAAGTCAGTAAATTGATATGTATTTTCTTCTCCCATCCATAATTCCTATCAGAGGGTAGTGGGCTGTTCTTAGGGCTGAGTTCAAGGGTCCGTGCCTAATGTCATTTTGCTGGTGCCTAGTGTGGGTGTGCCCAGGTTGGTCTCCACCTGGGCCTAGGTCTGATTGTGACATTGGTCTGATCTTGTCCAGCTTGGGATTGTCCCCGTAGGTGTCTACTGTATTCTTGGTTTGTTTGTAACCCCTTTATTGTGGCCTGGACAGTTCAATTTCATCTAGCATTGGCAGTTGGTGATGAAGCTGCCATTATCCCCTCTCTTTGTACCTTTCAGAAGGAAGATGTCAGGTGGGAAGGAGATTCTTTGAGCATCCCATGCCATGGAGTCATCCCAGCTCTTCCAAGGCTGGTCTCTGGGTTGGACTGTCAAATGGATGGTCTTCTTAGAGTCCTAAGTTGCCAGGTTCCTGAGTGCAGGAAAAGTCCGCAGGTCAGTGACAGCTGAGATCAAAAGTGTGTGGTGAACCAGAGGAACCTGTCAAATACTACATGGGCACTCCATTGAAGAGGCTGAGCGGGGAAGACAGAACCACCCAGAGAGTCCCCCAAATCCACCCTGGACAAAAGGCTGGCTGAGGATATCTGACTATGCAGTCCCATCCCACCTGCTCCTGAGCAGAGTCTGCTACCAGCCAGTCGGGGAGGTGTGTCTTCTCGACTTCAGAATTTGGGGGGCTAGACTGACTTGAATGGCTCCAGTGGCCAGGAGGACAGGATAGAATCTGGGCAAGAGAAAGAGAGGCAAGGAGGAAGGGGTGCCAGGGAGATGTTTTGGCAGTGGAGCAGCGGGCAGGGTTCTCTCCAGGAGACGGGCTGGCCAGGCACATCCTAATTACTGTACAACCGCTGCCTTCCTAATCACCATGACAGGAGCAGTGTGAGCCTAAAGGAGATGGGAGATGGAGTTGGTGCTGCCTAACCAGAAACTAGAATTGCGTTTTTTTTTTTGCCCCTGCCATCACACACATGCCACTGCCAGCTGCCCGCAAGGGTTGAATCAACTTCCAGCTCCTTCCAGTCTCATCTCATGAGAGTCCCCACCCCCCAACCCCCACTCCCAACCTAAACATCACTCCCTGGGTCCATGAGCTGGAATTAGAGCCAAAGCTGCCCCGTTATGGAGGTTTTTCATTCCCTTTATGGTAGGCTAGTGTGATGTCCCAAAGTCTGGTCCAGGTATGCAGACAGAGCTCTCATGGGAAGGGAACCCCGGTTAAAGAACAAAGCAAGCAAAGATGAAATCCAGGCAGTAGACTGTGGGATTGATCATTTGGAGGAAAGGGTTAGGTGAACTCCTATGCAGGTAATCAAGAAAAAATAAAATCATCTCCTCAACTTGCGTGGGAGATAGCACCATATGTCTTTCTGTTCCAGTCGAAGGCTTACTGATTATTCAGCTGTTATCACATGAGGTTCCTCAGAAGCCTCCTTGCCCAAGAAGAGTGGGTATTGGGGAGGGGCACTTCACTGGTGATGTGATTAGCTGGGTATTACCAAGGGTGCTAGGCTCTCCCCAAATCCCAGCCCATTGGCTGTGGATTGATTCTGACTCTGTGATTTCCTGCATTACTGAGTAGAACTAGGCTCCATAGTTTTCTTAGTTGTAATCTTTACACAAGCAGACTGCCAGAACTTTCTCCATGTGTTTGAACCATCAGGCATTTGGCTCCAAGCCTTTGCATCACTCAGGGACCTTCCAGGTGATAGAAGCAGGGTGACTCAGGCTGGGTCGTGCATGCAGTTCTGTGAAGAGAGATGCCTGCCTGTGTTCACATACCTATTTCTTCCCTGCCTGGAGACATCATAGGCATTACACTACACACCTCAAAGTCACTGGTTTGAATTCACTGGTTGTTCCTTGAGAGGAAGATGTGGACTCTTGTTTCTATAAAGATTTAAAATCTTGGCAATCCCCAGAGAGGCAGTTCTACTCTGTCCTGTAGGGTCTTGGGGAGTTGGAATTGAGTCATTGACAAAGAATTTCTTTTTTCCCCCAGTGCATTTCTTGCCTGCTCTTAAGATACAGCGACTTCTGAGGAGAACGAGTGTTTGGGGCAAGTTTTTGTAGGGTTTCTGGCTTCTTAAACCTAGGAAATGTCAGGAAGTAGAAAACAGGTCCTGCATTTGTTGGGACACAGGTGACTGGTGACAGCATAGCGCTGACTCTTGGAAAGCCATCTTGTCATGGCAGTGCTCAGAGTGGTCTCCTGGGAGAGAAGTCTTGTGTTTAATTGAATTTCACTTCTACCTTGCTCATTGCAGCACGTGTGTGTGTGTGCGTGTGCGTGCACGTGTGTGTGCATGCGCGTGTGTGTGTGCATGCGCGTGTGTGTGTGTGTGTGCATGCGCGCCTGCGCCTCTGGCTCCAGCCTATGTCACAATCATTGGCTTCCCCATTTATGGTTCCTTCATGTTCCCTTTTCAGTTCCCCAGTCTCTCTTCCTGTCTCTTTAGGACCAAGGATTTCTGCCCAGGTTTAAGATCTCTGTTGAGTTGTTTCAAGAAATTAAAGACAATTTTCTTTTAAAAAATTTTATAGGGTTGACTTGGACTCCAAAAGATTTTCAATTATGGGGTCTTTCTTTCAGGGTGGCTTGCGGTGTGTGTGTGGGGAAGTCTTTGGGGAGACTCTAACCTTCAGCTTTTTGGTTTGCAGCTGCTGAGCATTAAGTCTGCCCCCACCCGCCCCTGGGACACCCCTTCTCATGCTTGCAGGAGCCATGAAGCTGGGTGGCTTAGCTTTCCACATCCCTGCTCTCTATAATGAGTCACTACACAGAAAAAACTGCCTCTTGGGGGGTGAACTTTTGTTCCCGAAGCTCTTCTGTCTATGCCTAACAGATCTTTTCAGCCTCATTTATGAGTCAGGATGGCCATTCCTCCCTAACAGCCATCAATGACAATGTCTCTTTAATGTTGTCATGAGCGATTATAATTTCACTATGAACCCCTTGTTGAGCCCTTTTGGGAGGACATTTAGATGAAAATTGGGCTGCAACCTTTTTCCCAGAGTTCTGGAAGTGTTCTCATAAGTTATGGTCTTTAACATTCCCATAACCCTAGGAGAAGTCTTCGGAATTGGACAAGGAAGTCACACTGGAATTTGAAAACTGCGGGCTAACTATTTTGAGATACTGTTGCCATCATAAGCACTTCAGAGCTGTCACAGCACCAAAACATACAGAATCATTAGGATGACTGCTAAATGAAGTGAGCATGGCTTCAGTGGAGCATAGTTAGAGGAGAGGCATCTAGTTTTTTTGGTTTGTTTTTCCGTAAATAAGAATTCATGTCTGCTCTCTTCGACACCTCATGATCACACAGGTGGTGCACTTCTTCTATGTGGGCTTTGCTGTGTCTGCGCTGGATGGCTACTTGTTCACCTTTTAGCCTTTAGGATCCCAGCTACTTTATCGTTTGGTGGCTGGGCGCCATCAGTTTCCTTGGCTCTGTCTGTCTCTGCACCCTTTTGTCCTCAGCAACCATGTTCTTTGATGCCTGATAGGCTGGTTCTTTCCACTCCTCATGGTCGCACAAGCTGGTGTGCTTCTTCTATGGTAGGCCTTGTTGCACTGTTTCCTCATCCTCAAGCCTTTGAGGCCTCAGGCATTATGTCTTGATAGCCGGGTACCATTAGCCATCTTCACCACTCTTTCTCCTGTCCCCACTTGTCCTCAGTGATCATCTCAGGAGAGTGCATACACAGGAATATTGGTCTTTTCTTGTTTGACGCCTGAGAGCTGATTTCTTTGACTCCTCTCAGCCTCAGTGTGCGTCTTCCGTGTGGACTTGGGTACTTCTCAGCTAGTTGGCTGTTGATCTTCAGGCTTTGAGCCCCCAGACTGCATATCTTTTGATATCTGAGTGCCATCCATTTTCTTCACCACATTTGCTTATGCACCTGTCTGACTTCAGTGATCATATTGGGCCAGTGAGCATCGTGGCCAGATTTATAGAGCAAAGTGTTCTTGTACTGAAAGGGTGACTGGGTGGGGGCCCAAGGTCCAGCTGCTGCCTTAGTAGTAAGCCTATAACTATATGTTCCTGAATTTATTCCCACCTTTTCATAGATGATTATTTTTACATACATAGAAATCAGTAAGAATGAGGGGGAGAGCAGGGTGGGGACCCAAAGCCCACTTGTGGGCAATTGGACATCCCCTGACAGGGGAGTCATGGGGAGGAGATGGGTCAGTCAAGGGGCAGTGAGGTAGCAATGAAGCATAAAACTTTCCTCTATTTCCTGAAGGTTTCCTCCCCCCAAACATTATGGTCCCAACTCTGCCCTGCAGTTCCTGCTGGACTGGAGGAGGTGCACTGGTGGAGATGGGAGCTGGAAACACAGGGAACTCAGGATGGATGAACCCCTCAGGGTCATTGGTTGGAGTGGAGTTGTGGGACGGGTGGAAGGAGGGTGGGGTGGAGAAAGAAAGCCACCTATGGGGATCTGCAGACTATCTGCATGATGGAGATAGGGAGAAGTGGGCAGGGGGAGATGCTGGGCAGTGTAAGATAGGACAAAACAATAATGATTGCAGGGTAATGAGGAGTGGGGAGAGGGGGGAAAGGTTGGAGGAGGAAGGAAGGGGGCTCATATCAAGGGCCCAAGTGGAAATACAGATGTTGGGAGAATGTTGACGAGGGCAGGCAAGTGGGGGTGCTTGGCACAGTATATGTAACTATGTATGATGAAAAATGATGTATGAGCCCCCAATAAAATGATTAAATAAAAAAAAGGAAATCCAGGATAGTTAAAAAAATAGAAATAGTAATTAGATTGATGGCTTCTTGATGTCATGACAGGGAATATCAGGGTGGGGGTTTATGAGGAGCTAATATCTATGAATACAATAAAGAATAAAATATTAAAAAAATCAGAATTCAAACTGGTAATCACAGTAAGTCCAGAATACAATAGCTTTGGGGACTTTTCATGAGTACAATTTTGGATACATAATTGGAAAATGTGTCTGTAAGGTAAATATTTGTTAGTCAATGTATTATATATGTAGGTATATGTGTATGTATGCACATATATATGTATACACACATAAATGTAACCTGGAAAGACCCATTGTTACAGAGGACATCATGTTTGGCAAAGAGTCAGTAAAATGAGGAAAACCCTTAATGACACGATTGACACAATAGTTTCAACAAGGACCTCAGACCAGACATGCCAAGGATGATGCAGATGGTGCAGGACTGAGCAATATTTCATGCTGTGGCATATAGTCAGGAACTGCAGCTGACTACAGAAACAGTAATGATGACAGGTACATATCATTGAAACCCTTCACATGATTGATGTGTTTATATATCATTATTTTTAGTTCATCTATCTATTTATCAATTATCTACAATCTATCTCTCCAAAATGTTGGTGATAAGCAGATGAAACAACTTTACATGATGTAAAATGAAAAGAACTTTACTTGCTGATAAAGACTAAACTTACAACCTTACAGATGGATTACACCTGAGGCTAGTCCCCAAATCCCCACAACTGGACCAATAAGCAACATTTTGATAAATGGAGAAAAGGCTGATGTTATCTAGGATTTCATTCTATTTGAATCCACAATAAACATCTATGAAAGTAACAGTCAATAAATCAAATGACCTAGTATATTGAGCAAATTTGTTGCTAAAGACCTCTTGAAAATGTTAAAAAGCAAAGCTGTCACTCTGAGAACTAAGGTGCAACTGACCAAAGCCATGGTATTCATATGTTTGTGAAATTGGACAGTACATAAGGAAGATTAAAGAAAAGCCAAGGCATTTGAATTATGATCTTGATGAAGAATATAGAAAGTACTACGACCTGCCAGAAGAGCAAACAAATCTTTCTTGGAAGAAGTATAGCCAGAATACTTCCTGGAAACAAGAATGGTGAGAGTTTGTCTCATGTACTTTGAACATGTCACCAGGGAGAGAGCAGTGTCTGGAGGAGAATACTATTCTTGGTAACTCCGAGGGTCAGTGAAAAAGAAGAGGACCCCCCAATGAGATGGATTGACACAGCGGCTACAACAATGGCTTCAAATGTCACAAACACTCTGAGGATGGTGCAGAGCTGAGTAGTGTTTCATTGTGTACAAAGAGTTACTATGAGTCTCTCTCTCTCTTTCTCCCTCTATATCTATTTCAAAATGTCTGTATAAAATTGAATTAACAGATAAGAAACAATTTCTGTGAATTTTTGTGAAGCCCTTCATTTGTTGATGCACACCTCCACAGAAGGGTGAATAAAAAAACCATTGCTACAAAATCAAAGAAACTTTAAATAAAAATCAGTATTAAAATGGGAAAGTGTGCTTTCTTGATATGCCCTCCATCTAGTTCTGTTCCCATTGGAGGGAAGTGTTTCCATTTCTGTAGCACTTCTCCAACGTATTTGATGTGCTTCAATTCATACCACGACAAATGACAGTTCTGTCGGACTTGTAGGATTCAAATTATAATCCTTTGAGATGCTCTTTGAGTTTGGGGAACAAAAAAGAAATCTAAAAGGATGAGATCAGGGCTGGAAGGTGGATGGGGTAAGATTTCTTAATGGAATTCTGCTAGGAAGCCCTCGCTACCTTTGGAGATTGAGCAGGTGCATTGTGATAGAAAAACAATTCCTCGGCACAACTTCCCTGATTTTTCCCCTCAGCACTGCAGTTTTCAATGTTCTTAGAATTTCTTGATAATAAACCCTCAGGATCATCCTGGATCTTTCAATAAAATGTCAAATTATTCCTTTGGGGTTCCCCCAAATAGTCACCATATTTTCTGAACTGACCTTTCTGCGTTATTTTTAATGGCTCCAGCAGATCCTCTCCGAAGTCACAATTTTGATAGGACTTTTCCTTAAGGCAACCTCAATGAAACTAAGACAATCGTGCTGTTCAGAGAATTTGCCTGCAGCCTCATTTTGTGTGGAATCAACTGTACATGTACATGTACATGTCACCCTGGTGACAGTGGATTAAGCAATGGGTTGCTAACCCCAAAGGTGGGTGGTCTAAACCCATCATCCAGGCTTCGGGAGAAGGATGAGGCAGTCTGCTGCCATAAAGGTTGATCACTTTGGAAACTTTATGGAGCACTTCTATTCTTTCTTGTAGAGGTCCCTGTGATGACTATGGGTTATGTTTGGAATTTAGTCCTGGCAGTAACGCTTTCTGACTCACCCTCGTGTGTGTGTGTGTGTGTGTGTGTGTGTGTATATATATACATACACATATGAAGAACTTCGGAAAAACTCAATGAACCTTATCTTTTAACTTTATTTTCTGAGAACTTGCTAACCTCCAGGGTTCCAGCTCAAACCTACCAGTCGCTCCTCTGGTGAGAGATGAGTTATCTGCTTGCATAGAATTACAGCACTGGAAATCCTATAAAGAGTTGCTATGAGTCAGAATCCACTTGATAACAGTTGGCTTAATTTGTTTTTTTTGTGTGTATACACACACACGTTTATTACACATGCAGTTATAATTATATATGTAAGAAATGTATGGTCTTTATGCATTTTGTTACTATGTGCATACACGTGATATCATTTAGGGCATTTTAAATAGGCAGAATGGAAAGAATGCCGTCTGATGAGTTTGCTATTGCCATATTCCATTCAAAATATCCTATCTTTCCCCCTCTGCGTCCTTGAGTCCCTTTACTCCCATCCTTTCCCTCTGTAGGGAAGAGGTGGCTATCTCCCTGTTTCTCAGCACTTGTGGGCTGGTTCAGTTACCTGTAGCTCAACACTCTGTTTTATATCTAGTTGAAATTGATTCAATATGGCAATAACTTGGTATTCATGAAATTTAGATGGTGTTTAATATGTGAGTAGTTATGCCAATCAGCATCTACATATGTGGACGAATATATAAACTACCCAAACTACTGCCATTGAATTGATTCTGATCCATTTAGACACTATGTAGAATTTTTGAGATTGTCAACCTTTACCTGAGAAAATAGCTCACTGAGTGGTTGGTGTGTTTGAACTGATGACCTCCTAGTTAGCATGCCTAATACACCCTGCTGCCAGTCTTCCTTGGAATAGGCCTTTCTAATTATGTTTATAAATTGTAAAATATTCAATAGATAATGTTAAATACCAAAATGAGAATACAAAACTGCATTTCATATCTGTACAAATATGCAGAGAAAGGAATCATGGGAAGATGCACAAATGTGAACATTGGCTATCTATTGATGGCATGGTTGTGGGCAATTAGTTTTCTTTAACTCACTTTCTGCAATAAACACATACTATTTTATAATCATGAAAGAGCTTTTTAATGATATAGTGATGCAACGATTATGTTATATTTATACAGCACTACATGTAAGCATTTTTTTTGTAACCATCTGAACAAAGAATTGTTTGAATTTACCTGACTACAGTTTGATCAACAGGTCCTGGATTAGGAATGTACCACCATTATGAAATGGTTTCTTAAGCAAAATAAAGACTGCCTTAGAATATTTTAACCTTCAATGCTTTTTGAAGGCACATAACCCGCCACAAATTGGATGCCTGCCAGTTGGGTCAATACAGCTAGGAAAGCGGGGTTTATGCTTCTTTCTTTAGTTTGTATTGAAGACTATTTGTTAAAAAAAATTAAAGAAACCAGTCCTGAGAGCAAGTTTGTTGGTGTGAAGCCAATTCAACTCATAGTGATCCAAAAGGAGAGAGCAGAGCTGCTTTTCCATCTTCGGGAAGCAGCAGACCACTAGAAATGACATTTTCCTAGGAAGTGGCTGGTAAATTGCATCTGCCAACCTTTTGCTTAGCAGATGCACACTTAGCCACAGTGCCATCCACACCCTCAAACATTTCTTGACTGAGATGTAAATACTAAGCTGAAGTGGAAGCATTGGTGATGACCCATAGCTTGGGCATCACGACGCAAGCTCAGTGACTTCATCCTGGCCTATGGCAGAGGTAGAAGGCAGGTGGAAGGATAGATGATGTTCTGTCTTCCATCCACTGAGATGACAAGTCATAAGTAATATTAGCCAGGCCATATATGCAGTGAGAAGAAAACCATCTTTATTTAAAGGATGACCAGAGAATCCCTCTTATAGAAAGGTTCTATCTTAGACATACTATCTGCATAGATGATTTTGGGTGGTGAAAGAAAGACCTCATGGCTAGGATAAGTTAGGTAAAGGAGGGAATGCTTATCTAAAGAGCACTGAAAGAATCACATATACAGGAGCACAAGTAAACCAGGGTGGAGACAGAGGAGGACAAGAGTGTCTTGGATGTGTGCTGAGAAATTGATGAGTCTTCAGGAAAAACACTCAGTGGAGGTGTGTGTGTGTGTGTGTGTGTGTGTGTGCGCGTGCGCGCGCGCGGTGGGGGGTAATGGTGGGCTGGTGAAGGCTTCAGAATCATTAAACCATGAACACAAATCTTTCTTTTATGAGTCCGTTCTCTACTGTCAATAACAATTGCCCCTGCTCAGCCAGCATTGCCTTGCATACCCAGTAAAGAGACCACCTCACACTAGTAAGTGGGTTGCACAATCGAGGAGGAGGGGCTGTATGCAAGGAATGGGTTGACAGAAGAGAGATGAAAGTGACTACATGGTGAGGAGAGACAGAAACTAGGATTTCAGTAGAACTCTGTAGTCAATGATTGGTGTCAAAATAAGTAAAACATAAGTCCACCAAGAAACTCCAGAAAGACTGACAGGTATACTGGGTTACCCACTGCAGTCTGGGTGAGATTTAAACCAGTTTGATTAAAGCCTCAAAGGTGAGTTAGCCCATTTGACATCTATGTTACATTTTCAATTTTGCAGAGGAAGATTCTACTTATAAATTGATGAATATTTTCAGATTGATAAATTAATTTTTAGCTAAGCAAATGTCCAGTTCAAGAAAAGTTCAGTCCAAAATCTAGACTTAATCAGTTTACAAATGTAGTCTTTATCTTCTTATTTTAAATAACACAGTTTGCAGTTGAATTTGAAGTGGTTAATTATCTGTTCTACCAATAATCAAAATGTATAGTCATGGGAAGGATATTACCATAAAGAAATTTAATCAGTTACAAGAATAGAATTTATCTCTCCCTACTTGGTGATGTGGTCCAAAAAACCTTCAGAGAGTTTAGGTTGATTGATATTTGTCGTGTCAAAATGACAGAATTGCAATTTGGCCAATTAGAGCAATCCATCGTCTTATGGCTCAGGGCAGAAAAATCCATTGATCACTGAAACTTGATTGGTTTATGACCAAAACAAATAAAAAAGAATTGGAGATGATGTCAATGCTGTTAGTAGTGATTTCTTGGACTCTTGTTTTCTCTTCATATTGGATCCAGATAGTCTAATTGTAAAAGCCAAATTCATGGTTATGGCTACACAGCACATCTTGACTCTAAGCTATTAATCAAGAGGATTTCAAAGTAGGGGGTGGAAAGACCTCATTTTGGACAGTTTATTTTCTTATTCCCGAGTTCAAAGGGTCTCCTTTTTAAAGATAATTTTCTTTTTCCTTTCTCTTCTTAAAAAAAGAAATAGATGATCTCATTTTATTGGGACCAGCGGGAAAAGCAAGTACATAGAGATTAACTGTGCCTTAAAATGCATGTTTATGGAAGTGTGCTTTTAGGTTGAAATACTATTAAGCAAATTAAATATGGCATGCTGGAAAAGCAGTTGAAAATAGACTTGGTTTTTGGATCATGCTTTATTTCTGGTTCATTCTGGGGTTCTTGGCAAGTTGATTAGCTTTTCCACTTCTCCTTTATCAAATCTACTAATTTACATTGTCTAAACCCTGTAGGGAGCCCTGATGGTGGAGTGGGTTCCACGTTATCTTGCTAACCATGCAGCCAGCATTTGGAAACCGCCCGCTTCTCAGAGGGAGGAAGACGAGCCTTTCTACTTCTGTGAAGAGTTAAAATCTCAGAAACCCTCAAAGACAATTCTACTCTGTTCTCCAGGGTTGATATGGGATAAAACCGATTCTATGGCAGTGAGTTGTACAGCTTTTAAAAAACAAATGTCCTATCTAGACGAAGGTGATAATTGCACAACTCTTCCTAACATGATTAAACTATTGAGGGATTCAAAACATTCATGGAAAACCCCCATGATCTCTTGATCCCATTTCTTGCACAGCTCTTTCATATGTGTTTATCTTTTTATTATCTGTTTATTCACGCAAGAAGTCAGCTCTCTCACTGGTATAGTGACTGACACATAATGTATGATCAAGACATATTTCTTTCTTTTTTCCCCTTAAGTCATTTTATCAGGGGCTCATACAACTCTTATTACAGTCCATTCATTCATCCACCCATCGTGTCAAGCACATTTGTACACTTGTTGCCATCGCCATTCTCCAAACATTTTATTTTTACTTGAGTCCTTGGAGTCATCTCCTCATTTTCCCCCTCCCTCCCTGGCCCCCATCCCCATCACAAACCCTTGATAATTTATTATTATTATTATTTCGTTATGTCTTACACTGAAAGACATACTTCTTGAAAAGACAAAATCTAGCTGTAAGGCCTAGTACTGGAAAGTGGAAAAGCCACGAATCTCTACCTATGAGACCTTGGGTACATTAATTAGCTGCTCACAAACCAAACCAAACCAAAGCAATCCAAACCAAACAAAATAAAGGAAAGTGAAGCAAAACATAACCAAAAAAAAAAAAAACTTTCTATCTGTCAATGAGTTGATTTGGCTCATGGCTAGGGCAGAACTGTATTCTGTAGGGTTTCCAGTGACTAATCCGTTAAAAGTAGATGATGCGCCTTTGTGTGTGTGTGTGTGTGTGTGTGTGTGTGTGTGTGAGTGTGTGTATGTGTGTGTACGTATTATGGATGCAGCCAAGCAATTTAACCATCTCAACTACCCATTAAGTAAGCCCATGGATGTAGAATCAATTCCAATCGGAGTCACTCTATACGTTCAGATCAAACGTCTTGCAATGGAGTTGATTCTGATTCCTTGTGACCTTACAACACGCACTAGAACTTTTCCATTGGGTTTCAGAGACCAAATTTTTACAGTAGCAGAGAACCTCACAACTCTCTCTTCATGGTGAACAGCTCAGTGCTTATCCCATAGTGCTACATAGGCCCCTTAAAAACAAATAGCAGTTTTATTGGCACTTCATCCACATACTTTACAATTCAATAATTCAGTAATATCAAGAAGAGTTGTACAATTCTAGAACATTTTCTTCTTCTCCGTACTCATTCCTATCCATAGGATCATTTTTTAATTTTGGCAAAAGCATACACAACCAAACATTCTCCAAGTCAACAACTTTTGCTTGTATAATTCAGTGTCATTGATTATACTCTTGTTGTTGTAAACCATCATTGATACCCCTTTCCAAGTTTTCCCATCCCCATTAACATAAATCAATGCTCCCCTCTGAACAACAGCTCTTCCTCCTTCACCCACGATAACCATTGGCCAAGATTGATTTCTTTCTTGATATCTTATTCACATATCATACACTATCATAGTTAAATCATTTATAAAAGAGTTGTATTTGTTTCATCATCATCAGTTTTAGAGGTCCCTTCCTACTCCTGCCTTCATCGACTGCTTCTCAAATACCCTGACCCTCCCTCCCATACCCCCCCCCACCCCAAGAAACCATTGCATCAGTTATTATCTCTCTGCATCCATTCCTGTGCTTCACAAACTGGGAAATCCTAAAGTAACAATAAAAAACACAACAAAATGGCAAGAAGAAAATAATAATCATATAAAAGTAAAAGTAAAGTATAAGAAAAGATCTCCATCAATATTTAAAAAGCAAGACATACTTGAGCCTAGAGAAAATTCAGGTTGGGTCGACAGGAAGATCAACTGACCAAGTGTCATGTTATACCATGGGCTGATCTACCATAATCAAGTTTACAATGATGTCTTTCTGGTTGTAAAGCTATTTGAGTCCCTTGCTTATGACTAGAGGGGATCTATCAGAAGCTTAATTTAACTAGATACTCTGCAGAGGAATTTTGGGTCCCCACTCTCCTCCATAGCTTTCTACAAATTGGTTGTTCACAGTTTAGGTTCTGATACTTTTCATCAGATTTGGATTTTGTTGTCACACATGTTGGTTCACACATGTTAATATGCTTCTTTGATGTACATTTAGTTGACTCCTTGCTAAGATGACTGCTCATTTGAATACAAGCCTTTAAGACGCCAGACACTATTCCAATTGATAGCCTGGGCACTATCTACTTTCTTCACCACACTTTTCTATAGCACCTTCATCTTCAGTGATCTCTCTTGGGAGGTGAGTATTAGCAGAGCCATGTTGTGAGAACTAAATGCTCTTGGATTGGGGCTAGATTATGTGGGGGGTGGACTCCTTTTTTTACCCCATCCCCTACTCACAACTATAAAGATGATCTGACTCCTAGAGACCACTTCACACATACGGTTTTTGAGACTGTAAGTCTTTGTGGGAGCTGTCAATCTCGATTTTTCTCTTACAAAATGACTGGAGGGTTTGAATCGCCAACTTTGCAGTTAGTAGGTGAGATAGTTAAGATTTATTGTGCCAACCTGGCCGATAAACACCTTTATTAATTAATATTAATTAATAATTAATTAATTCATATTAATTGAAGGACAGAGCGATAAATGGCCCGGTGAACGTCGCCTTTCAGTGTGCAGCTGCCTTAGATAGTTTCCTGATTCAGCTTGCAAGGTTTACTTCCTGCAAGACATCCCTGAGGAGAAACCATGTGGACCTACCCTGATGCAGCCCTAGGTGCTGGAGCAGCTGTGTGGAGACCCCTGCCAGCGCTGAGATGCTTACCCATTCACTGATTCGCCTTTCCTACTGCAGTCAGCAATATTGTATGTGTTTTGTGAGATGGAGGAGAACTTTGCAGATTGGTGTTGGACATATAGACTATTGTGTGACTTATGGGCTGGAGCAGCATGGGTTGGGGTGCTTCATATAAAACTCTCTTATACATATATGAGTTTATGTGGATTTGTTTCCCTAGTTACTCAGACTAACACAGTAGGTCAACAATTATTCCTTAGCACACCAGAGCACCTTGGTAGTGGACCTTGGTGGTGTAGTGGATTACAATTTGAGCTGCTAACCACTAGGTCAGTGCTTGGAGCCCACCAGCCACACCTCAAACAAATGATGATGCTGTCTCTTCCCATAAATTTTTCACATCTTGGAAAGTCAAAGGAGGCAGTTCTATCTTGTCCAAGAGGTTTGCTATGAAATGGAAAACAACCTGATGCCAGTGGGTATAGGGACTACTAATTAGCTCTTTAGTGCTTCAGTTGATCTTTACTTATGGGTAGCATGAGTCTAATAATAGTGTCCGAATTACAGACTTCCTATAAGAATACATAAAATAATTCATGTCAGGATTTTGAGCTTCCACTGATTTGTAAGCCCTAATCTAATAACAATTATTTCCTAAAATGGGGCTATAGTTGATACTTTCCCTCATGAAGGGATTCCTGAAGATATGGAGGCAAGAGCAGAGTGTGGTAAAGAAATCAGATGGTTCCTGGTTATCCAAAAGAAGAGCATCTGCAGTCTTAAAGTCCTGTCTTAACACAAGCCGCCATCTAAATGAGGTGGCAGCTAAATCCACACAGAAGTAGCCCACCAGCCTCTCTGACTCAAAGTTTGTAACACACAACTCAAGATCAGAGGAGGGAATTGTATCAGAGCTTAAATTCTGAGCATCTGGTTTGCCAAAGGATATGGATGACACCAAAAGCCCCAAATCAATTTACTAGCATTCAGAACAAATTAAACCTTCATTGAATTCATTCAGATTATTGCCTGAGGTGTTGAACAGTCTTGTCCACATAGAGTGCATCAGAAAATGGATTGCTGCAGATATAGTTAGGGTAAAGTTTAACATGGTATATTCACTTGCTTTCCCCCTTTAGCCCATTCTTAATTTGTTCCAGTTTCTGTTAACTTCTGCTGTCTTTTTAAAGAGAGGAGCCCTGGTGGTGTAGTAGTTCTGCATTTAACTGTGGTCTGCAATCCAACAGTTCAAAACCACCAGCAGTGCTGAGGGAGAAAGACTTCACTTTCTCCTCCAGTAAACACTTACAGTCTGGAATCCAAAAGCATCCACTATGAGTCAGTGTTGACTCGGTGGCAGTGAATTTAGTTTGATTTTGGTTCTTGTAGAGGGATTTTTTTCTTGTTCTTTATTTCATTGTCTTTGATTTTCAAAAATGATTTTAAAAATATGAAATCCAGGATAGGTAAATATATAGAGACCATAGCAAGATTAATAGTTCTTTAAATTAATGGCAGTGAGGTTGGGGAGTAGTAGTGGGCTAATAATCATGATATAAGGATGGAAGAAGTGTTCTAAAATTGATTGTGCTGATGATTGCACAGCTCTTTTCAATATATTTAAATTACTCAACTGTATGGTATGGAAACTATGCCCACAAAACTGTTAAAAAATACAAACCCCTTTAAGTAATAAGCACAGGGTCTGAGTTCAAGTTGTCAGCTGTTGCTCTGAGTTTCTGGATTACTAAAGAATGGACATTCTCAGATAGAATAAAAAAATAGATGACATTACAAAAATGTCCAAGCACAACATAGATTTTGTTGTCATCTCTCAATGAATACTGTTTCCCCATCATCTCTGTTTTCATCTGTTTGTCTATGCATATTTGGAGAAGGCAAAATAGGCTTGGGGTACGCCTTTTACTGGATGACTACTTGTTATCATTCATCCTATTGTCTCGGTCAGTGGTTTAGTGTGACCATCATGTTTCTGGAAGTAGACCACCAACCTTTTCTTCTGAGGTGCCTCTGGGCTTTCAGTCCTTCAAACTTTTGCCTGGTAGCTTCACTTGTTCAACCAGGGACCTGTATCACCCAGGGATTCCTCCATGAAAAGTCTGATAGCAGATTAGAATTGAAGGTGAAAAAAACGGAAGAAAATGAACATCTATTTGGTGTTCTTTGTGTTTCAGGCAAAACACTCCCATGACACAATCATAGTTACATCTTCAGCTGCTAATCAAAAGGTTAGCAGTTCAAATCCACCCAGTGCTTCTGTGGGCACAAGACCTAGAAATGTGCTTCCATAAAGATCACAGCTTGTAAAACTCTGGGGCCAGTTCTAATCTGGCACATGAGATTGTCGTGAGTCCAAATCTGCATGAGGGAACCTAACTGGAACAACATGTCCCAGACACTGTGAATTAATCTAAAACATGTTAGCTAGCCTAATGACAGCATGGTTTTAGATAATTCTCTTCCTTTTCTGAACTTAATCTTCTTCTCTTTTCTCTCCATCAAAAGTGATGAATTAGTTATACAATAAGTTCAAGGAAACAGCTAAACCACTCTCTTTGATACTCTCCTTTATGATATGGCTGGTAGATATTGGCACACTTCCTCTCAGTCATGATTTGGCTCTCTCTGCCAGTCAGGAAGGTGTTGGCCTATGAGTAGTCAATAACTGTTGGCAAAGAAAACAAAATCAACTTCTCACCCTGGCTCTCTAGGGTCTGTTTCAGCTCTATCCTTGTATGACTTGAATGACTCGGAAATGCATGCATGCACTAAGTTTGATTTCAAAATTCTTTTCTCTTTTTTTGGTGAAACCTTACTTTAATAATTTCTATATGTATGATTCAGTAAGATTGGATACATTCTTGAAGGTACTACCATTCTTGATAGCCTTTTCCACCTTTCCAAAGTCCACAATCTTAAATTAACTGCCCCTTAAGCTTCCCTCCAACTTTTCCAGTTGCTAGTGTAGACTTGTTCTCACATGGATTATTCTTTAAAGGACACAATTCTCAAAGCAGACGTAAGGAAGGCCTTAAAAAGTTCTTGGAAAATTCCCATTATCTTTTAAATAACATTTCCTTTTCTAATTAAGATAACCTTAACATTTTTTTTTGTTTGTTCAAAGAGCACTTCAAGGCATAGTTTTGGTTTAGGGTTTAAAGATTTGCTCAGAACAATGCTCTCACTTCTCATTTATTAAAATGGTTATGTTCCAAAGACCAGGTTGCTATACAAAATTGACATTATGCAAAACTGTAGAATAGCCAAAAGATATCACAAAATGAAGAATAATAACAATAACAGATACATCATTACGTAACTGCCAAATTACATCATAGAATAATTGCCAAACCACTGAGAATCATAGCCCAGGCAAATGAACCTTACCATCACAGCCAATGCTACTCTTCCCTGGTAATTTGGCATTTTATTGTCAGATGTATGTCATTAATGTGCAAAGGAGATGGGGTGTAGATTTTTTTTCTTTTGGGATAATTTGAAGGGATCATCCAGTGTCATTGGATCCAGAAGGTTTACATCTCCCTGAGAATATGAAAATCTGTAGCTTATTTTCTTCTCTTTTTATCAGGATTCTTCTATAGAGTTTCTGATAAAAATTTCAGTAATCTTAGCTGGGTACAATCTAGTTCTTATGCTTTGATGCTAAGAGGGGCAGGAGTACAAGGAAGCAACTATGTATGTATCTTATATCCTTCTTTCTCTGTTGCTTCAGTTAAATGACGACCAACTCTTGACCCCTGCAGGGCTGTTCAATAGCATTTAAGATCTCAGTCACTACAAAGTAAAGTAGGTAATAACTATTAAAAATAATATTAAGCTAATTGAGTGTGATGACCTTCTAAAATATGATCTAGACCTCCAAACAGAGTTGACTTTTAGATATTTAGTATAGCTGTCATTGGGGACTTTCCAGAAATCCAAAGAATTCAGGGACATTGTGGTGTATTCTTCAAAGTCAGGCTAAAAATGTTCCCTGATTAATTACAATGACTCTTATATTTATAAGGAGTTTTCTTTTTTAGGTAATGGTAGGTTTCAATTCACAGCGACCTTATGTACAACACAGTGAAACACTAGTCCATCTTCATGATGGCGGTTATGTTTCAGTCCATTGTTTTAGCCGCTTTTTAAGGGTTCATCTTTTTCACGGACCCTCTACTTTTCTAAGCATAATGCTCTTCTTCAGGGACTGATCTTTTTTGATAACATGTCCAAAATACATGAGATGAAGTCTTGCCATCCTGACTTTTAAGGCACATTCTGGTTTTACTTCTCCTCAGACTGCTTTGTTTATTCTTCTGGCAGTCCATGGTTCATTCCATATTCTTTTTTTTTTGAAGGGGGCATCACTGCCCTCTGGTAGCAGTGGGAGGCCCATCCTTGCTCCTGGAGAGCTACTGCTGGATTTGAACTGCCAACACAGTGGCCCACAGTCCCACACATAACCACTAACACCCCCCCACCCCCCGCCCGGGGCTCAGCCCAGTTCATTCTATATTCTTTGCCAGCACCATAAAGAAAGTCTAGGGAGATAAAAAATATCCAGTTGGAAGAAAGGCTGAAGGCTCAAAATTCTTTCTTCCTGCCATTGTAGAAGCCTACTTTTGAAAAAGAGTGCATATGGTTTCACAGAAGTAGGTATCCCTCTCCACCCATTCCTTCCTATTATACGAAAGGTGCCTGAGAATAGTGATCAGTTCCAAGTCATTTAAAATAGAAAGCTTCCCAAGTTCAATGTTGATTTATAACCTATGTATTGAAGACAGATTTACAAAAGGGAAAAATGAAAAGCAGTATTGCTTTTGCCTTCGACTTATGCCATTTATGGAGACATCAGGATCTCTGGTTGTGTAATGGGGTAAGCATTGGGCTGCTCACCAGAAGATCTGTGGTTCAACTCCACCAGTTGCTGCTTAGAGGAAGATAAGACCGTCTGCTCCCAGAAAGATTTATAGCCTTGGAAACTCTCAGGAGCAATTCTACTCTTTTCTATATGATTATGAGTTATAATTGACTTCATAGCAATGGTTTTCTGATGTTGTTGCTTTCATTAGTTGTTTTGATTTTGAATATTTACTCTGTTACATATATATTTAATAATTAGTTTGTCTTATCACTATTCTTCACTTTTACAATTCAGTGACACTAGTTAAGTTTATTATCCTGTTCAACCATCACCATTACTTGTCCCCTAAGCAGTGTGTCTTCTTTTGTTTCTCTCTCCACTTACCTGTGGTAACCGCTAATAAACTTTGGTCTCTATGCATATAGAAAGCCAAGTTCTTTTCTTTTCTTTTAAAAGAGCAAACTTTTTTTATCACTGCATTGCCAAGAAGCTGGTCACCTTAGCATGACTGCCTTTGTGACAAGATGCCCCTTTTAAAGCTTTTATATTCACATTTACTTGTAGATCTCAGAACAGCTTTGATGTGGGTTGAGTTAGAGAATACAGTATATTTTAAGGGACTTGGCATTGTGTTCACCTCATTCTGGCCACTCTGCTTTGCTGTGCATTTTGTGTTTGTTCGGAAATTGGGAAAGCCTGGAGTATACATTCCCTTTCCCCTCACTGTGTTTTTAGCAGACACATTCTAATTGAGACTAGCTACCAGCCAGCCTGGAGAAACTAAGGAGAGTAGGACCAGAGGAAAATCACAATTTATTGGACCCACTTAGAAATTCTCTCCCAGTATTGAGCAAGATTCATATATGAAACAAAAGGATGCAAAACAAACAAAAGTTTGTTTACTCTCACTAAGAGGAAATAATAATACTTTCAGCTCTCCACTGAACCAGGAGAGAAATGTTTTGTGAGGAATCTAGATTCTTTCTATTTCCACATTCATGAAGGATCAAATGCCCAAATTAAAAAAGTTCTGAATCTCTCCTTGTGAAAACAATGAGTGGGAGGACTTTGTTTCCCAACAAAGAAACTGGGCATGGAAGGACAAATCATGTATCATTCCATATGCATTATCTAAGATGAGCAAGAGTATCAGGGTCAATGTTTATTAGTGGTCTCCAGAAGAGAAGCAGGGGGGGGGGGTGAAGGGAGGGCTTCTTGCTAAAGGGGCGCTGAGCTTCTGAGGAGGGTGATGTGAAAATTTGGACTGGATCAGGATAATTACTGAACAGCACCAGGAACACAACTAATAGCACTGGATGGTACATGTGAAGATTGCTGGAATGGATAAGGTCTTGTGAGCTGTGAGTAAATATTTACCTCATCCTAAAAACAGAGGTAAAAGTTTCCATTTGCTGGTTTGCATGTGTCAAGAAGCCACTTCATTCCATACCAAGGAAGCCCTTGTACCTGTGATATTTATACCATTGCTCGCTCCACCTTTTGCAGGCAAGACCCTGAAACCCAGCTTTCCTGATGGCCACTTGGAAATGTAAAGAACCCTTTGGTTAGAAATGTGGGAGCAGTTGGGGGCTTTCCTGCTAAGCCAGATTTGTTTCTGCCTCACCTTTCAGGCTCTCAGTTGATTTAAAGAAACGTGTTTTCTTTTTGAGGCTCGCTGAGCTGAGAAATGGTATCAGAGCAGCCCCTTGCAGTTATGTGTGCGGTTGCCTGTAATCAAGAGGGTGTGCAGGTCCCCTAAATGCACATAAGCCACAATTGGAAATATATTCCCGCTCTCTGAGCAGACTTAAAAGCTGAGGTCATTAAAAGAAAAAAGCTGAGATCATGGTCATCCCAGAGGACTAGACGACTGGCCCCCTCTGACCTGGCTGCAGCCGGTGTCCGAGCAGGAGGCAATTCAGATCACTGCAGGTCCTCCGCTGTCTCCCAATGCACTGTCGCTCCGAGACTACGTGGATCATTGTGGGACGCTGCAGAAATTAGCGCTTCAAGGATAGAGATCTGGAGGTTCACCTCCCAAGATCATTGACCGGAAGTCTTGAACCCGTGAACAAAAAGATGAAGGTGTATCGTCTTGATTTTGGGCTTAATCGTAATGAAATTCCGCACATGGTCCTTACAATCCCCAAGATGTTCATGGACAAGCAGAGGAAGCTCACGGAGACCTTCGACCATGTGCACAACGTGATGCGCCCCCCTCCCCCACCACATCCTCGTCAAATTCCCACAGGTATTTAACACAAGGTTGTTTAAAGTCAAAGAAAGACATTTATTTCTTACCTACTTGGGAAAGGCACAGTATGATTCCAGCAAAACCCAACGGTACTTCCTTGGTCAACTGCAGCCTCAGGCCGGTGGCTGGATAGCTCTTGAAAATGGTACGACAACTCAGCGAGGTTCAATAAAGCCGGTTAAGTTATACTTGGGACTGGAGCTGAAAGAGGTGATTTGGGAAAGAAAAGAAAGGGAAGAAGGGGTCAGGAAGTGATCATGTCATTGAAACCTGTGGGGGTACCTGTCTGCAGAGTATTTTTATGGAGTTGGTGCCACCTGAAATGTTTCATGTGGAAAATATCCTAGGTTGCACATGTGTTACTTTAAAGAAATCTGCATTATAATCTTTGTTGGACATTTTGAGTCCTAAACCTTCTGAAAATCTTGACTGCTGGAAAAAAGAAAGAAAGAAATGGTATTGGGAGAAATAGAGAAAGGAAAGTAGTTTGAAAATGATAAAAAGATGCTGGAACCTTATGCGCAAGCCTTCTGGTTTCATCGTGTGTGTGTGTGTGTGTGTGTGTATGTGGCAGGGAGAGGGGTTACCCCAGAGGTCAGTTACCCCACCTCCTCGTGAGTCAAGATCCTTGTATGATGGGTGAACATGGGAGAGGACTTTAGAGGACACAGAGGTATCAGTGAAGTCTAGTCACTAGACTTATGCTCTAGGGAAGCTTTGATACTAAGCATCAAGATTTTAACCCTCCTCCTCCTTTCCATATATTGGACATATAATTTACGTGGGGATTACAACCTGAATCTTCTTAGGTACCTCTGGCTTCTGACACAGCAGTAGTTTTTGATTCAGTGAGTGGGTTTTTAATTCTCCAACCCCCACCCCACCCCCTGCCGCTTAATCTCCAGAGCAGCCAATTTCTAGACCGGAGGAGTGTGTGCTTTATCTGTTCACACCACATTCCCAGTTGATGCCTTCGGATCAGGAAGCGGCGTCACTCCTCTGCTGCTCAGCACGGGTGTACAGATGTGTGTGCACTAGGTTGTCTGGGCATCCGGATATTGCTGAAGAAGCCCAGAACAATGCGGGGTTAAGGCAGGTGGGGGGGGGGTGAGCTTTGATTGTGTAACAAACCGCAGGCACCGAGGAGGCTGCGTTTGTTGTGAGTTAAAAGGTTTATACAAAGATTTTCTTAGTAAAGTCTCAGATTTTAATAGGGTAATTAATCTTTCTCAATGTGAGTGCCAGATTATGGGATCAGCTATTATCCCTGGCTACAGAGTGGTCCTTTGTGTGTTGCTATGAACAGGACTAAGTGAAGAGAATACTCAGGTTGCCAAACAAAGATAGGGCTGCAACTAGCTTGTTGAGCTTTGTAAATGCGTTTTCTGGTGCACTCAAAGCCCCCCTATTTCCCCGGGACTATCATTGCCCTTTTCTAGCTGTTGAGTTGAGGGGAAGGGGAGAAAAAAATAAATGTTCAATTACTGTACTTTGGGGTCCTTAACAGCCAATTATTATTATTTTAAAAATAATGACAGGCGCATAGGCTGGAGACCTTATGTTAAGCCAGGAAACACAATGTAATGGGAAGAAAGACTTTCACAAGTAAGGGTAGAAAAAGGGTTTCGTTGAATTCCAAAAGTTCTGTCTGTTTCTCTTTCCTTATTTGAAGTCTAGTGAAAATTGTCTAACCCGTTAGCAAGCCAACAAAAATCCAAGGGAAAATGCAACGGTTAATGAGATTTGGCTATTGTTTTTAAGCAAGACTGATTATTTAATCGAGCCTGTCAAAATATTGATCAACTATGCATGTCTTACTGTTTTGAAGTGTATGTATATACACATATCTATATCTTTAAAGCTTATATAAATAAAGCATATTCTTCATGAATAGATATGTATATATCTAGTTCAGGGCGTACTATGTGATGTAAAAATCCCTCTAGATATAGTCCTCTTGTAATCCAGCCAATGACCTCTGTTCCTGCTTGCTCACATTTGTCTGTGACTTTCTAGAGGAGGCAATAATTCATCACTATTTTCGCATTGGTTTGGCAATTGGTTGCATTTACCTTCCCAGATTGCTTTAAACATATAAACATGAGCAACTGCCATTTCCCAGCACCACTCTCATTGCTGTGGTCAGAAACATATCTGTTTTGAATTGTCACTACTGCTCTGTCTACAGACTACACCCTTGGTGTGGTTCCAGTGGCTGTTCAGCAGGAAAAGGGTCACTGACCTTGTTTTTTCACGAATAATGTAGGTATATTTTGGCATTCCACACTCTCTCAGATCTACCAGGGGATGTCGATGGGCGGTGGGGAGACATTATGTAATGTATTTTCCTTTTATATCAAAGTGGTGTGCGAATGATGATTAGAACACAATGTACTCGAATAGCCTCCTGTGGATAGAGAGTTTCAGGGAGTGGGGAAGAACTTGGGTTGGGTGTTCTGGGGATCTTAAAGGCATCCTTATACTTTCGTTACAACCTGCAAGAAGGGATCAGGGGTTTCTGTCAAGAAATGCTCAGTGTTGGAGCGGATGGGTGGGGGTGCAGTCAAGGAGGAAAGAGCTCATGAAGGCAAGCAGACGGTTGGGGTGCAAAGAAGTAACCACCAGTCTTCATCCCATAATAGATTGTTCAAATCTATGTGGTGGTGCCTTCCAATGTAGCAGGATGTGATGATGTCAAATCAGCTGCTGACATGTGTGAAACTGTGCTTGATTGACAATTGATGTATAGATTGTTATAAGCACTGTAAGAGTCCCCAGTAAAATGATTTATTAAAATAAAAAAACAAAAAATTAATAAATATGATGCTGCTGAGTCAATTCTGACTGATGGTGACCTTATGTCCTTCATATAGATTACTATTATTTTTGAGGAAGGAAGCTAGTCCTTTTTATCCTCAGGTGTCTCTGGGTATACTTGAACCACTCACCTTTTGACTGGCAGTTGTCCTTTTAACTGTTGGCACCACCAAGGAGCCCCTATGTTATATTTCCCGGCTGCTGCTATTGCTGGGAGGAATCTTATCCTGGCATACTCATGGGTTCTACAAAGTCCATGAAGTTCTTTGAGTAATGGTCAACTAAGAAGCTGCATGCCCCAGCCACTCTGACTTAAACAGGTCTTTTTAATGCCAGATCAAACAGAATACTCATCATGCTGGAAGGAAGACTCAGGATAGCACATGCTAAAAAAGCCCGTGTGGTATGAAGCAGAGTTGCTGTTATTAAGTAGAGGCAGCAGTCAATATTCTGTATACAGCTGATGTTTTGCCTAGCCTGCTAATGAAAGAAAAAATATTTTGGAGGAATCAATGAATAATGATATCAGATTTTAAATGAGTGTAGACTTTGCAGAGGAAAAGCCCCAAATCTCGTAGGGACCAGCATCCTGAGGCTTGTTTCAGAGCAAGTTAGATGTGTACAGAAGAGTGTCAGCCAACTCTAGAACTATTCAGATGGGAGAAAGAAAAGCCATCTGCTCATTGAAGAGGAACTTGATAGTGAAGCGTGGAAACATGGAAGGATTCCTGTTATTTGTTCTTTTAGCACGTGAATAGGGATCCTCTATCAGTGTGTGCATTTCAGCATATCCCCTTGTTGTCTACTCAGTTTTATAAGACTCAGAGTTGTTGAGTTCCTGGGCTGGGTAGAGTCTAACTGTTTTAGGCAGGATTCTCAGCCTCAGATTGGCTCAAACAGTGAAGCAGAAGCTCAGACAGAAATCTGCCTTGAATGAAAAGTGGGTGTCTCTGAGTGAGAGCACTCAGTTCCATCCCAAGTGGACAGTCACTCCTGTTGAGAAAATCCAATTTCTTACTGCATTTGAAATATTGCCAAGTCCACATGGTTCATGTGTGGGTGGGTGGGAATTTATATAGAATATGTATTATTGCTGGCCATTGCATAGAGAAAGGTAATGGTAAGGCAAAGAGGGTACAAATTGGAGAGTGTTTGGGCTGGCTAGCGTGAGACGTCATCCTGCTACAACCATTCCTCTTCTTACTAAATCCCATATGTTGGGATTTAGGTCTCTCTGCTATTCTTGAGGTGGTTCATGGCAAGTGCCATGCAAGTCACCAGCAAGAGTTAAAAGCAAACAGAATTCATCTAATGTCCTAAAGAATGATTACTTGCACATATAGTTTATCACCCTTTCCTGTTTCAAAAAAAGTCCAGTTACAAACATCAGTTTATGTATATCAATATATTTATCAATTCAATTTGTAATAACCCTGGATATATTTCTTCATATCATACATGGTATATCATTTAAAAAATTCTCTTTAAAGATTGGAGATTGATTTTTATAGTCCGTGGGGGGGGGGGGGGAAGCGATAACCACACAAGGTACAAAAAGCAAATAGTAAAAATAAAGTCAGAATGAATTTTTTACTAGAGTTTTTGTGCTGCTCTCTTGCATTTTAAAATAAATGTTGTTGTTGGATGCAGTTGATTCAATTCAGACTCAAAGGGACTCTAGTCCTATTCTCAAAGGGACTCTATTCTCACAGTTGATTTTATGTGTGAACCTCTTGATGCAGTCACCATGTCAGGACATCTTATAAACGCTCTTCCTTCTTTTCGCTGCCCCTCCACTTTCCCAAGCATCCTGTGGCTATGCTCTCCTGACAACATATCTAAAGTGTACAAGACTAAGTCTCATCATCTTGGCCTCTAAGGAGTATTTTGACTGTACTCTTTCCAAGAAACCTTTGTAGGTTCTTTTGGCAGTCTACTGTACTCTCTGTATTCTTTGACAGCCCCATAATTCAAGTGCACCAATTCTTTTGCAGCCTTCCTTATTCAATGCTCAACTTGCACATGCATATGAGGCCACGGAAAATACCGTGGCTTGAGTCAGGTACACCCTAGTCCACAAAGTATCCTCCTTCCTATTCAATACTTTAAAGAAATCTTGTGCAGTATATTTGCCCAATGCCATGTGTCACTTCATTTATTGACTGCTGCTTCCATGAGCATTGATTGTGACTCTATTATGATAAAATCCTTACACATTATGTTAATCAAGATAAAAAGACATCTCAAATATAAGTTTTGAATTTGAAAGATCTGATTTCATTTTTCTTTTTTTTTTAAAAAAAATGTACCATTTATCACCAGAAGAACAAACAGATCTGTTTACAACTAGAGGTAGAAATACCCTGAGGAGAGAAAAGCAAGACTTCGGTTGAATTATTTCTACATGAAAACCAGGAAAACCAATTGCCAGCAGAGAACAGGGTGAATGAGAGTCAGTGCAAGCAGGAAAGTTCGTGACAAAAATCAAATGACACAATACCTGAAACAATGGACTTGATAACATCAATGATCATGGGGATGACACAGGACAGGGCAGTATTTTCTTATGTTATATATACATGAATATTCTGTGATTCAGAAGCAACTCAATGGAAGTTAACAACAGTTTAGAAGTCACATAATAACTCTTCTGCTACATTCTATTTTATTTTTAATTTATTATTGAGAATTAACACATACATCATTCAATCACATCAAGCAGAATTGTACAATTGCTACCACGATCAGTTTCCACACACTCACTTTCTTTCATAGCTTTCTGCAAATGAGATTCTCACAATTTAGGCTCTGATACTAATTGCTCCTTCAATTTTGGATGATATGATTTACAATCCTTCGGTGACCGGTGCTTCTTCCATGTGGACTTAGTTGTCATCTCACCTAGATGATTTCATTTTTTTGATTAAGAAAATTCATCAATATAGCCTATTTTTTGTTGTCATTTTTGCTGAGAATATGAGCAGGCGCATCTCCACTGGTTTAACTGTTGGCCATTTCTATATGGATGACAGGTCGGTGACTCTGAGTACACATTTTGAATTGGGCTTCCAGTCTCATCCTCCTCTACTGAGTTGCTCCTTCTTCAGGAACATAAGCTCCCAGGCCCATAAGATTCTTGCCCAGTCTTTCAAGTTGCTCTTGTCAATATGGCCCATATAGATCATTCTCAAAAGAACCTCATACTCAGGGCAAACATTTTTCCTTTTCAAACTATTAGGGATATTTTGGGTGTAAGATTTAAAGATGGCTGAGCCCCAGTGGCGTAGTGGTTGTGCACGGGACTACGGCCTACTGGGATGGAGGTTCCATTCCGGCTCCCAGGAGCAAAGGCTAGGCCTCCTACTCCCACCACCTGAGGGCAGTGATGCCTAAAAAAAAAAAATTAATAAAAAAAGATTTAAAGATGGTCTCGGCAGTGATTCTGAGGGTCTATCCAGTCTGTATGTTTCTAGAAAGTCTACAGGCCATCAGAATTTGAAATTCTTTTCTGCATTTCCCCTCTTTTAATCATGATACTTCTATAGAATTATTGATCAATAGTAATAGTAAGTCATAGTAAGTAGTCAGGCACCTTCCAATTTTTCTGGTCTTGTAGCAAAGGAGACAATTGCTCATAGAGGCAATTAGTCACAAATTACCTACCCTTCTTCTGTTATTGAGTTTCCTTTTTCCTCAGTTGCTCTGGGGGAAAGAATGTTCAACTAGTCATGTGTCGGATGGCAGCTGGCAAACTTTGAAGACCCTAGGCACTATTCCACAAACTAGGAGGTAGAACGGAAGCACTAAACCACAGATTAACCTACTTCTTTATAGCCCAAGGAACTCTTTCTAATCTTGGAATATGGTCCATCACTTGACATTTGGGGAGAGCTATACATAAAATTACACACAAAAAATTGGATTTCTCTTTTAAAGCACTGTTGTTTTTGCTCCCATTCAGCCTGGGAGAGAGCACAGTGGTTCTTACATACGTGGTAATTATGCTTGCAGGTTAACAGAGGGTACTGGTCCCATTTCTACCACCCCATGAGGGATAATCATATGGGACATTTGCACCACTAAGCAGAGAACACATTTTCCATTTGACAATTTGAACCTTGTGTTAAAACACAATTTTTTTGAAGCAGCCTTCAGTTTGTAATTCTTCCTCATTCTCCTTTCTTCCTTTCCCATTTTCCTTCCTCTTCCCTCCCTTCTTCCCTCTCTTGTTCTCTCCCTTCCTCCCTTCCTTCCTTCCTTCTCTCATTTTCTTCCTGTTTTCACAATTTCTTTGGCATATAATTCAAACACGATATAATTAATTGCTTTAAATACATGGAAAAGAGAGGTGCAATTACCATCACATCACTTTTAAAGCATTTTCTGCATTCTTGCTAACTCATTACTGTCATCCTCCCCTGACATAACCTTAAGGAAATATTAAGGAAATATTAATCCATTTACTACTATGTCTGTGGGTATCTATCCTGGATTTCATGTCAAGAAAATCATACCCTAAAAATCCAAGCAAAAGCAACCAACAATGACAGCAAAATTCTTGATTTCTTCTTATTCCACAATTTTTGCTTCCTTTTTTGACAGAATTCTCTTTATAAAAATTGTTTTATTATATATTGGCTGTTTCCTGCCTCCATTTACCCTTCTTTCCTAAGGCTCTGGACTTTTTCCTTGGGTAAATATCTTTGTCTAGTTTATCTAGTTTTCCAACATATTTTGAAAATCAAACACCTATGGGAACAGTGAAAGATTAAACACTATGATCTATCAATGTAATCCTCATTATTGGTTAGGACTTTGCCAGATTGGTTCTTTTTGCTGATATAGCTCTGTAATAGTTATATAAATAGTTATATTGTTAATGCATGCAAAAGGTGCCAGTTTGAGCATGCCTAACAAGTTGGTGGATGTAAAGCCAATGCAAACTGCTTCCATTAAGATTGTTGTGAATAAGACACTCTGGAGAAGTTTTACTCTGTAATATGTGGGATTGCTATGAATTAGTCTGGGTTGTATTGCAACCAGCAAGAACATACATATATGTATATTTACTTTAAAATGTTTTTAAAAAAACTGTATATGAAAAAAAGACATTCGGGGCTGAGCCCCAGTGGCGTAGTGGTTGTGCGCGGGACTACGGCCCACTGGGATGGAGGTTCAATTCCAGCTCCACGGAGCAAAGGCTGGGCCTCCTACTCCCACCACCTGAGGGCAGTGATGCCCAAAAAACCAAAAAAAAAAAAGTTAATTAAAAAGACATTCATCTATGTTATCCAAACGAATGGTCACAATTAAGAAATGTAACATAGATAAAATTTTATTATTCTATTCAATCTATATTCAGATTTACCAATTCTCCCAGTAGTAGTCTATAATTCTGTTTTCCTTTTCTTTCTATCTAGGGACCTGAGCAAAGAACGCATGCAGCATTTAGCTACCACTTCAACTTAGTTTCTTTTTCTTAGTTTCTTTCTCTCTCTTTTTAGGGTCTTTTATAACACTGTCTTAAGACCAATTCTTTGATTGAGTCTGGGTTGTTCCTGATTATTTCCCCATGACTTGAATCATGATAACGGAAAGTATAGTTCCAGTAAAGTTCTAAAATTGCCTGTAATTCAGAGTGCTGGATAAATCAGTGTCTCTGAACATAGTCATCAGCTTTAAATGCCCTAGATGTAACTCCTTTACTGACTCAGATTTCGTTACCAAGTCTAATTTGACTTTGGGTCTGTTTCTATCACAAATAGTGATAGGTAGCAATCTCCGGGTGAGATAGCTGTATTCTCATGATAGATTGCACAAATGCATATTGAGCTTCCACTGTCATCCACAGCTTGCTGCACACCAGAATGACAAATTAAGGCCTGATGCTATTTCCTTCTTTGTATTTGGATTATATAATTTACTATCCTTGGATCATGGATTTTGACATACTACATCCATGTGGGCTAAGTTGAAGTTTATCTTTAATTCTTTTTACTTAAATACAAGTCAATAATCTCTTATCCCTCAACTCCTGGGAGTTAAATTGCAATGAACTGATTTTCTTTAACATATGAAGATCAATTTAAGATGTTGTTCCTTGGTGTACTCCATTGAGTGTTACAACAAAATAGCCCAAAGTAGATGGTAGAAAATAAAAAAAATGCCCTACATTTCAGGGAGTTAGACATCTGAATTTAGTGTGTCTATGGGGCCTTATTCTATCTGAAGTGTCTGAAGATATTTTCTATCTCTCTCAGTTTCAAGTGGCCTCAATATTCCTTGGCTTGTAGCTGCAATGTGACTCCATGGTCACATGGACTTCTTTCTTCTGCCTGCCACTCTGTGTCTCTTCTTCTCTTTTATAAGTGGATCAGGCTCTCAGACTTCCGTTCCTGACAGCATGACATGCTCATATTAGCTGACAACATCTTCAAAGACTATTTACACAAAGGTTACTTGGGCAGATACTAAGGAGTTTCCGAAACCAGTCTACTTCCTTCAAATCGATTCTGACCCAGAAGCCCTATAGAACAGAGTAGAACAGTCCTTCTGGCCTTCAAATGCTGTCGTCCTTATTGAAGGCAGCTGTCACATCTTTCTTTCTAAGTTCTGCTTTTGAATTGGAACCAATTCCTTTGGGGGCTCCAGTGAGGGAGATAGGAATTCACTTCATTTTTTTGGGGGGGCGGATAAAATCCAACCCATAGCTCTTAGAATGGAGCCTTTATGGAAGAAAAAGGAAATTCTTCTATAGCCACAGATTTTCCTGGACTCTGACTTACACTGTGCTGTGCTCCTTTGTTTTGAGCTCAGTGCCAGTCAGTCAATTTGTCATTGGTTCAGCAGCCAGCTCTGTGGGAATTCAATGGCTCCTGTCCTTCAACCTGACTTTTTGTCTTTGGCTTCCTGGATTCTGAGACAACTCTAAGGAAAACCCCTCTGCATTAACTCAGCATTCTCCTCTTTTCATAAACATCACTTGCCTTTTACTTCCCCTCATCCTAACTCTGTACATGCCCAGACCAAGCAAACAAGCATGCAGATGAGTCAGAAAATCCATCCAGAGAGATTAGTCTCCCTGGAGAAGAAGGGTGCCATGCTTGGTAAAGTCAAAGGTGAAAAAGAGGAAGACACTTGACAAGATGACATAGTAGCTGCAATAATGGGTGCCAGCAGAACAATTGTGAGGATGGCACCAGACTACTTTGTTCCACTGCAGATGAAGCTATCAGCAGGTGACCATAAACTACAACAACTACCATTTAATCAATTTGGACACACAGTGACCAGATAGCACTGAGGAGAACTGCTTGATTGTGTTTCTAATTCTATATCAGCCTCAATTCTCTCCTGTGGAGTGGCTGGTGGCCTTGAATTTAATCCACTATGCTACATAGGACCTGAAAAATAGCATTTGTGTCACTAAGTAGTGTATCTGGCTTTAATTTTCTTGCTACCCATGTAGTTTCCTTAAAAATCTTCAGATGTTGAGAACACAGTGCAATCTTAGTTTCTATCTTCCTTTTATAGAGGAATCATTTTTACACCCACACCTTGTAACGATTTATTTCCTTCTCCTTTTAAAATATTTAACACTCTCTGTCACCTTATAACAAAGCACACTTACAATATTGGGAATTCCAAATTAGACTACCTTGGCTCTTTGTTGCTAAGTGTAAAAATGGGAATAGTTTGTTGCTGCAGCTGTTGTCGTGGGCTGTCTAGTTGACTTCTCCTCAGTGACTGTGTGTGCAAGAGAAGGCAGTCTTGTTCCATCCTCATAACCATGCTTTCCTTTTTGCATCCATTGTTGTAGTCATTGTGTCAGTCTACCTTGCAGAGTATTTCCTCCCCCCTGCTCCTTCCTTCTACTTTACCTCATAGGAAGCTCAGCATTAGCCCCGGAGAGTATGATTTCCATTAAAGGAGTAAAAATTGTTCAGGATGTGTTGAAATGCTCTGCATTTCTGTGAATTCTGTGCTCCCAGCTATGGTTTGAGGATGTGTTATGTGTGGCACGAGGATTTATATTAGAAACAACATTAGATGCTGTCCACGTGGCTCCTCATCCGCTCCTTCTACCCTGACCTCCTGAATGCATCAGCCTTACCTTCTGAAGGTAATTGGATCAGCGAGCTGTTCTTTAACCTTCAAGTCAAGCCAGAAAGCTTCTTCCCCTTTTGAGGAGTCATAAAAATGTAGGTCAAATGCCATCAAAGAGTCTATGGTAGAATACAACTAAAGAGTCGATCTTTGGGGGTGGGTGGGTGGGGCTAGATAGGAGGAAGACTTTACTTCTTTCTCTTTTCAACATTTTATTTGGGATTGGAAGAAGGTTTAAAACCAGATGAGTCTTCTATTCAAAAACTCACACACAATGTGTTTGACCCCATTCATTGCAATCTCCTCAATGGAATGGTCACTTGTCTACGTCCTCCCTGTGTTTCCTGTTTCCATTCCTCCTCCACGCTTAACTGTTCTGAACATTGTCCTAGGGTAAAGACTGCTCTTCTAATCTTGAATTGTTGATTATTTATTTGAAGGTGTACACCCTCTCCACAGTTGCATTGTTGTAGTCATTTTCCCCCTTATCCCTGTCTATCATATTGACTGAACCATGGGTGTGAGTTCACTTCTATACCTGAAGGTTGTTAGAGCCTGAGACTTCAGGGTTCCATCAGTCTCTAGTCAACCAGTAAGCTTGGTGTTCTTTATGGATTTTAGTTCCTCGCTTTATCTTCTTTATGGAGGATCTTCTGATGAGATTCTTTTTGAGGCATTGTTAGTGATAATTGGCCACTATCTAGTTCTTCTGGTCTTAGGGTGTTGGTCCATTAAGTCATTGTTGGACTAATTGTTACCATATGGTTTTTTGTTTCCATCACTAACCTTTTCCTTGGGAAAGAGAGACCTATAGTTTCAACTTAGGTGCAACTTGCACGAGCTCTTGAAACCCCAGTTGCTAGTCACCAAAGTAGGATGTAAAGCATTGTCTTTGTGGATTATAATGCTATTGATATTGGTGTCCCCTGAGACTCTCCCAGGACAAGTTCTTATCTCATCAAGGTATTTGGTTATATCTAAGAAGGTTTCATAATTTTGTCCCTTCTGTGCATGGGACAAATTCATGGATATAAGTATGGCAAAGGTAATTGCACATCTACAAATATTCTGTCAAATATCTCTGTATTTGTAAGTATACTATGACTGTCCTTCCAAAATAGTTTAGTGTGTGTTTTGCCAGGCAGCTATTTGTAGATCACTGTTAATGTAGTATTGTGAATTTGACAGCATTTAAGGAGGAAGGTTGGATTTTTTTTTTTAGGTCTTACAGATTACAGCATAATTGACTGACGTAAAATCTTGCTCTGTCTCATATTTAAGAAAGAATGTCTGAAAACATGTTCTTCATAATTTTTGTTTACTTAAATAGCTATTTGAAAATATTTCTGACTGTTTTAAAGATGATAGCACCCTTTTACCCCAGTTTCACAAATAAAATCCATTGTTATTCTTTTATTTATGAAAAGTATTCATATACTTTATAGGTATTTTGGAAAATATAGAAAAGGAAGAGACAGGGAAATTATCTGGGATTTCATAGCCACATTAAATTTTTGATGTATTTCTTAGCCTTTGCTTAAAAACTAAAATGGTTTTATGCTTTGCATGATGTAGTTATAGTTATGTCAGATATATACATGTTTTATGTTTTAAACCAAGCATAGTAACATAGTGTCATATTTCAGATTCTTAACAATCACCATTTTAATGACTACAAATATTCAACTACAAAAATTTGCTTCAGTACTTCTTTTAATAGATAACTAAAAATAGCCTCCCAAATGAAAACAGCAATAAGGAATCCAAAGTACCCAATAAAACCCATTGTTGATTGACTCACAGTGATCTCTGGGACAGAAAAGAACTGCCTTAAAAACGTTTCTAAGATTTTTAATCTTGAGAGAAGCAAACTTCCATATCTTCTCCTTCAAAGTAGCTGGTGGGTTCTAACTGTTGCTATTTTGGTTATCAGCCACGTGCTTTAACCACTGTGCCACTGCGATGCTTCAAGATGTGTGAGAACTTGACAAGGCCATCATTCTCAGTGGTTTGGCAGTTCTGACACAGCCACGCTTCATGATGAGATCTTCTGCAATGTGATTTCCTCCATGATGAGATGCACTATGAGCAATCACTGAAGGAAAATTTCCTCAAGAATGCACTCTCCTATGAATATGAGAAGGAGCAACTTTTTTGAAGTGCCCTTGTATATTTGGCAAAGGCATATCTCTGCTTTTTGTTGAATCTGGATCGTGCATCTGGCTCATTTTCAGCATTCTTTAGACTTGGACAAGTGGCCTGTCTGACTGCTTACTGCTACTGGGAACCAGCAGATAGTCTGTGAGTCAGAATTGCTTGCTGGCCTAGTGTTCACCTGCTTCCACATCAAGCAGTCTGCCTTCTGCCTTGCTGATTTCAATGCTCATCAGCATCTTTGGCTTTGTGAGTCAAGACAAGCCTCCAGCCTGATATCTGACTTATGTTTGTTTCTACAATGGCTTGAATCATTTCTTTCAGATAAATTTCTCCTTGTTTTCATATATAAACCTCACTGGTCCTGCTTCCCTAGAAGACCCTAAGCCTAAGACAGTCACCCATCTATCCTTAATTATGAAATAATCTGGAATAAATACCCTTATTGTTAATAAATTTCAAGTCAATCCCAACTCACAGCATTTTCATATGTGCAGATTAGAATTACTTCAGAAGGAAGGGTTTCCAAGATTGTGACCTTCTGGACACTGTGTCAAGCACATTTGTGCATTTATTGCCATCATCATTCTCAAAACATTTGCTTTCTATTTGAGCCCTTTGTATCAGTTCCTCTTTCCCCCCTCCCTGCCTTCTTCCCTCTCTCATTAACCCTTGATAATTTATCAGTTATTATTTTTCCATGTCTTACAGTGTAGCTCCACTCTGTCCTATAGTGTTGGCATGAAACAGACCTTGCAGTGAGTGAGATTTGGAATACATTTCTCTGAAGTGCATGCTGGCGCATGTGTATGTGTGTGTGTGTATGTGTGATTTACATATACTTTCCTCATTTCTGAATTATTTACTTGAGCCCTTTGTTCCTTCTAGCTTAATAAATAACATTATCATAAATAGTAATTTAGTTTTCATGCTTTAGACATCAGACCCTATGAGTATTTTATAAAACAGAATAAAAGCAATTTTCCAATTTTATTTGCTAGATAATTTTTCCTTGATTATTTACGCTTTTCCTTAATACATCTTTATTTCTGTCTCCATGAGGAAGCAACAACAAAAATATTTACTTGGAAAACAGTCTGATAAAGAAAATGAACTGAAGCCCAGGAAGTTGAGAAGTGCTTTCTTTCTTTAAATAGTGAGGCTCTTCATTCCTACATAAAATACTTTCACAGTCATTTGAGAATTTTGAGATGTACTCCTTGAAACAAGTACCAGGTATCTTTGAGAGATTAGACATTTTAAGAAATGAGTAAAATTATGAGGTCCAAATGTACTATTCCAGGGAGTGTTGAGTGCTTGCTTAGACAGACAGATCAGAGAAATTCAATGAACATAGACTATTTTATTTCTGCAGGGGATTTATTGGAGACTTTGACTTTATTTGTGTAGGCACTGTGGCGAGGTTTGGGTGGGGTGATAATCCTACTAGGTGGACTAGGAGCTGGCTGGAGTTTACTCAACAGGAAGCTGATTGACGGAGGCCTCAAGTCTCTGCTCAATAGGTCTTCAGCATCATCCCGGGTTTAATGAGTCTTTTTTAATCACTAGAATGAAGAGATCACAGCTTCTTTATCAAATGTGCATATTTCCCTTACTTGGAACTTTAATGACGATGCTAGATGAAGGAATCTTTCCCAGAGATCTCAATTATTGGAAATATGCTATATATGTGAAGTAAAATGAAGATAACTGGAAACCTCAAGTGCAAGCACCATTGCCTGAACGGGCCCCCAAATAAAAGGGTATTACATCTCCAATTGTTCATTCGCCACTGAGCCCTAGTGAGAGAGGAAGAGACTGAGCATGTCTTACCTTGCACACGTGGTTCTGGGTAGTACAGTTTATGCACCTCGTTTCTAAAATGGAGCAAATCAAATGGTGAGTTGATTGAGATGCTGAACAGGTGGGAAGACTTGTCAGTCAAAGCATATCTGGAAGACTTGTGATGTTGCTTAGTGGGACAGTGGACTAAGCAAGCATTGGGCTGCTAATTGAAAGGTTGGCAGTTCAGTCATACCAACCCCTCTTTGGGAGAGAGATGAGGTAGTTTTCTGTAAAAGAATACAGCTTTGGGGACCATTGCAAGTGGGTCTACTATGCCTTATATGGTCACCACACCTCAGAATTGACATGTGGCAATGTGTTTCTTATGTTTGGTTTGAAGGGATATGACCTGGGAAAGCTCTGTATTCAGAGCTTTCATTGCTGGAAATGACAGAAGGGGAATCCATACTGACTTAAGGGAAACAGGGATACAATTTGAGTTTTCGTAACTGAAGGAGCATCTGGGAAGTGTAAATGGTTAACTCACTTCACTAAAAGGTTGGTGGTTTGGGCCCACCCAGAGGGGCATTTGGGGAAAAATGTGTGATCTATTTCTGGAAATTCAGTTCTACTATTATTACACACATGGGCTCATCATCATGTGTTGAAGTTAATTCTGTGACAATTTATATGAAACTGAAAAGACCAGGAGTAGAACTAGTTTTAGGCTGGTGCTTTGAAGCCAATTCATCTGATCTTCCTATCTCTCTTGATGATTCTGTCTGGCTTCACTCTTAGTTGACATTCTTGCCATGAGGTGGTCCCCAAAACTCTGCTCTTGTTTAAACCTAAAACTAACAATCCAAGTACAAGAGGTCATCTTTTTCTCAAGCATTTCATACACATAGTTAGATTTGTGTTGCATTAACTTGACTTTTGTCCAATGTCCCAGTTTGAAACCAGGCTCAGGGGCAAAAATTTTGTTTGTATTTATTGACAAATAGGTTGTATGGTCTCTTCATCAATGTGTACCTCTATCACTTATAAACAGCCTCATGGAAGAAGTGGAACTAAAAGGAAATGAGACTCCCTTTCTAGAAGGAGATGTGCTAGGTAAGATTATCTAGAGAAATGAGACCAGGATACTTATGAATATGTATATGTGTGTGTATATACCTATACACACATATATTTACACATCAAGAAGCAATACCACAACTAATTAGTCCACCCAGCAGTACAGAGGGTTCAGTTCAGCTCACTTCCATGGAACAGTTAAATACTGGAAGTCCTTCAATTTATGTTGATGGCTGGGTCTAAAGTCAAGGAAAGAGAGAGCAGAGTCCTCCCAGGGGCAAGGCAAGCAGGGTCTGTTACCGGCAACACACAGCAGGGTGGATCACCAACAATGAGTAGCCCAGGAGCTTAGTGAAGTAGGCCTAGATGGGATGCTGAATGCCTCAAGCTCAAGCAATGTAAGACGTACACACCAGCAGCGTGGTGAAGCAGGTCTCTCAGGAAGAAAGGCCTCGGTGACCTACTTGTGAATCGTTGCTGTTGAAAACCCTGTGGGACATAGTTGTCCTCATAAGATCACATAAGTGAGAGTCAACGCCATAGAAAGTGTTTCTTTTTCTTTGTAATGTATGTGAAAGATTGGGCATTTCCCATGTGCTTGCAAAGCAAAGAATTGGCTTCGGTGGGCAGAAGTTAAGGACTAACATATCTTGCCTCTACAAAATGAATACTATTCCATGGATAACTTGGATGCTCTGGTTTATAAGGTAACCAGGCTTCTATCCCTCAAGATGTTTTGTATTGTGGAATTTCATATTGATATCCTGAAAGCTCTCTTCATTCTATGGCTTGATCATTCTCTTCCCCTCTCCTCCACACACACATTTGCCCGTGGATACACAGAGGCATGTGGCTTTAATTCCCACAAAGGGAAATGTAGCCTCATTGTCTGATAAGGGTATTATTTAATGTCAATCTTTTTTGAATGGTTACTTTTGTGCCTGTTGCATTTATTCTGGGTCTCTCTTTCTTCTTCTTTTTATTTTTATTTTTTTATTTTTAGGCATCACTGCCCTCAGGTAATGGGAGTAGGAGGCCCAGCCTTTGCTCCTGGGAGCCAGAATTGAACCTCCATCCCAGTGGGCCGCAGTCCCGCACACAACCACTACGCCACCAGGGCTCAGCCTCTCTCTCTTTCTTCTTCATACAGTAGTGCAAGACGTAAATAGCTAAACACTATTGTGAATTCCATATATAATAAGGGACAAAGGCTATATGGAGGGGTTTGACTTCATCCTGTATATAAGTAAGTCACTGTCCCAAATAGGATCATCATTCCTTTGCTTTTCTGTGTGAGCACCAAACACTGAGAGACTGTAGACTATAAGGAAGAAATAACACTAAAGGGAAGCTCTCAAAGATAATTCTATCGTTCATAACACCAGGCACTTCCTGGTATTATGACTAATAAAACTCAGCTAAAAACATGTTTTAAATATTTTCATCTACAAAAAATAGAAAATTGTAATAAAATAATGACTGTTATTTCAAAGCACGGGTATAAAATGCCCCTGGGACAGAAATGTCTAATTATGAAATAAAACAACTTTTGTATCCCTTAGGCAGTGTTTTCAAACTGTTACTCTCTCCAAAGCAGTCTCTATAATTAGACCAATTCCCCAGAAGAAATGAGAAGTATAGGGGAATTTGTTTAGGGTTGCAGTTCTGGGCCATGTCTTGGATCAGGACCAAATAGATGACTCAAATGTTAGTGTGAAAAAGGTTTGAGTACTTGCTCTGCAGGGTCAAAGGGAAGGGATTCTTTTGGGGTTACTTAATAGTCTCTGGAGCCCATTCTTAGACTTCTGATACCTTGGACTCCTGAGACTTTGCATAGTGGCCAGGGGAGTTGAGAGTGTTGAATTCAAAGAGAAGCTAGGCAACCTTTGATGGGGGTTTAATTCCAACAGTTTAGCTGGAACTTCTCTTAACACTTTAGCTTTTCCTGTTCCTAAATGGGTTTTAAAATGAGTCTACCTAATTAAAGATATGAAGGACACACACATATATATATATATATATATCTGTAATGAAGGATATATATATAATATGGAGATACATCCTTCATGTTATATACTTCATTGTTATTACATGTATACTTCATATTATATATATAAATCCCTAATATTTGAAGGGTGTATATCAAGATGTAGAAAGAAACCTTCAAGGCTTCTCTTATGTTACTCCTAGAAAGACTTTAAAGTACTTGATGTCAAATGATAATAAATAGAAATTTAGAGACACCATTGATGGCATTTTTCTTTCTTCCTTCCTTCCTTTCTTCTTTTGTGAATTAAAACATGTTTAATGAAACTCTGCTTTCCACTGACAGCTGATGATGGGCTCCAAGATGGTCTATGTCCTTGCACTAAATCATACCATCTTTTTTAAAAAAAGAATCGTTTTATTGAGGGATCATACAGTGATTATCATAATCCACACATCCATCCATTGTGTCAAACACATTTGTACATTTGTTGCCATCATCATTCTCAAAACATTTGTTTTCTACTTGAGCTCTTGGTATCGGTTCCACATTTTCCCCTCCCTCATGAACCCTTGATAATTTATAAATGATTTTGTCAGGATACTGTCTGATGTATCCTGTCATCCACTTTTCTGTTGCCCATCCTCCAAAGAGGAAGTTATATGTGGATCCTTGTAATTAGTTCCCCATTTCAACCCCACCTTCTCTTCACCCTCCTGGTATCACCACTCTCACTATTGTCCTTAGGGATTCATCTGTTCTGGATTCTCTGTGTTTCCGGTTCCTATCGATACCAGTGTACATTCTCTGGTCTAGCCAGATTTTTAAGGTAGAATTGGGATCATGATAGTGGAGGGATAGGAGGCATTTAAGAACTAGAGGAAAGCTGCATGTTCCATCGTTGCTGCACTACACCCTGACTGCCTCATCTCCTTCCCGTGACCCTTCTTTTTTATTTTTAAATCATTTTATTGGGGGCTCATATACTTCTTATCACAATCAATACATTCATCTAATGTATGCAAACCACATTTGTACATTTGTTGTCATCATCATTCTTGAGATATCTTCCTTTTACTTAAGCCCTTGATTTCAGTTCATCATTTTTTGTCTCCCTCCCCACTCCCACTCCCTCACAAACTCTTGATAGTTTCCAAATTATAATTCTTTTGTCATATTGTACACTATCTAATGTCTCCGTTCACCTACTGCCCTGTTGTCCATACCCCTCTGCAGATCTCTGCAATTGGTTCCTCTTTTCTACTCCACCTTCCCTCAACCCTCCTGGTATCATCACTCTCACCACTGGTCCCGAAGGGATCATCTTTCCTCAATGCCCCATGTTTCAGGCTCCTATCCATACCAGTGTACATCCCCTGGTCTATCCAGATTTGTAAGGTAGAATTGAGATCATGATATTGGGGGTGAAGAAGCATTTAGGAACTAGAGGAAAGTTGCATATTTCATTGTTGCTACCCTGTACCATGATTGGGCTGTCTGTTCACCATGGCCATTCTGTAAGGGGATGTCGCTTCACCTACTAATGGGTTTTGGGTCCCCAATTTATACTCCCCCTCTTTTACAATGATATGCAATGATATGTTTTTTTGTTCCTTGATACCTGATACCAGATTCCTTCAACATCTTATGATCACACAGGCTTGCTTCTTGCATAGTGGGCTTTGTTGTTCCTGAACTAGATGGCTGCATGTTTCCCTTCAAGCCTTTAACACCCCAGATGCTATATTTTTTGATAGCCGGGCACCATCTGCTTTCTTGATTGCATTTGCTTATGTAGCAATTCGTCTTCAGTGATCATGTTGGGAAAGTGAGCATCATGGAATGCCAGATTAATAGAACAAAGTGTTCTTGCATTGAGGGAGTACTTGAATGAAGGCCCAATGCCCATCTGTTACCTTAGTACTAAATCTATAAATATATGCACATAGATTTATTTCCCCACTATCATCTATAAGTATATCCACATATATACATGCCTGTATTTAAACCTCTATAAATTACCTTTACCTTCTAGTTCTTTATTACATTTCCTTTTACTTTCCTCTTGTACAAATATCATGTTCATAATCCATTTGAGTTGCAGTATTTCCTCTTGGTTACATTACCCTTGCTCAAACCCTACCAGGTCTCTTACACCCTCTTCGTCACCGATTTTGGATCACTAGTTGTTCTCTTGTTCCTAAGTTTGTTAACACCACTTCCTTGCCCCCACCTCCCCTTCTCCTTTGTCCCCCCAGAACAGTCGGTCCCATTGTTTTCTCCACCAGATTGTTTATCCAGGTATGCTCCCTTAATGATTCACTCCATTTTGGGGGGTTTAGATAATGCTGCTTTGCCACCACGTGACCCCAGAAATGCCCTCTGCTACCGTCTGCTCCAGTAAGGAGGCAGCGTGACATGTGCTGTTGTCCTTTGCCCAGTCCCCTCTGTGTCCCATTAGCTCCCCAGAGGGACATCATCCTTTGAGCCTGGTGTTGCCATCGTGAGGTCCAGTCTGGCTGTCTTTTTCTTCCTCCCTCCCAGGCTGTCTCCATGTGGTGTGTCATGCTGCCCCCTCTCCCCAACCTGCTCTTTGCCATACCCACTTTCAGGGAGGGGTCAGTTTGACTCTTATTGGGGCTAGTCCTGTAAGCTTCTTTTTTCATCCATCCTTCCAAACACTGCCCTTATTGTTTGGTGCATCATGTTAAGTTCTGCATGCCCACTCCAGATTCCGTGGAGACAAGAATTCTCCCCTGGGTGGATTGGTTCCCTGGGTGGATTCTCCCCTGGGTGGATTAGTTCCCTGTTCCCTCTGTCATCATGTCACTTTCACCCCCCCCTTTTCTCCCTCCCCTCTTCCTCCTTTCCCATTATTGGGTTGGACCAACATGTACCTCCTTGAGTTTGGTCCAACCTCCTCCCAGTTCCCTGTATCTCAACTCAAATATTATGATATAGGTGACTTCTCTTCTATACCTACCATACTGATTACATGTACTTCTCCTTTTCTGAATGGCTGACTTTGCTTAGCATAATTTCCTCTAACTCTACCCATCAAAAGATGTGTTTCATGTGACCATTCAATGCTTTTTAGTGATGCATAGTACTCCACTGTGTGTATATTCTAGAGTTTACTGGTCCACTCGTCTACTGATGGAAATTTGTATTGTTTCCAACTCTTTGTGATTGTGAATTGTGATACAACTAATATTGGAGTACATATAAGTTGTCACGGCTTATTTCTTACATCTTCTGGGTATATACCCAGTAGAGGGATATCTGGGTCATAAAGTAGCTCAATTTCCATCTCTCAAAGTATCACCAGACTGCTTTCCAAAGTGACTGTACATATATACAGGACCACCAGAAATGTGGGAAAGTTCCTATCTCACCACATTCCTGTCAACTTTTGTTGCTCTGTGAATTTCTGATTTGGGCTAGCCTCAAAGGTGTTAGATGGTATAGTTAGAGTTATTTTGATTTGCATGTCTAAATAAAGTGACCAGATTTTAAGCAGGACACCATTGACTGGGGGGGGGGTTCTGATTAAAAATTTGGTATATATGGAGCAACAAAAATGTTCATAGAACAAAATAATAGTATTGTAATATATTTATTTTAATTTTAAAATGCCACGGGGTGTTGTTAACTTGCTAAAAAGCAGGACGTCTGATCACCTTACTAATGATCAGGAGCATTTTCTCATATGTTTATTGGTCATATAGGTCTCTTCCCAATGGAAACTTCTTTTCAGTTCTTTTTCCCACTTCTTCAATGAGTTAACTGAATTCCTCTTTTTATAGGCAAGGGGGGTATGGTAGCTTTTTCACAATAAATTCTTTGTCTGTTGTGTCCTTGCTAAAAATCCTTTCCTGGTCTGTGGGTTGCCTTGTTACCCTCTTGGTAACATTTTTTGCTGCACACCAGTGTTTTATCCTTAGTAAATCCCATTTGTCAATTTCAGATTGCATATGTACCCTGCCCTATTGCAGTTAGTCTTTGCATTCCCTGGGCTATGGTTCACAGGCTTGAATGAATTCCTTTATTAATGATCCTGATGGTATGGCGTTTTATTTCTAGGGATGAGAACATTTTTAGATTGTGCTATCTAAAAATGAAGGAATTGAGGAGACTATGGTTTCAGTCAGGTGTACCCTATTCCTCAAGATCCTTACTCTTCAACACTTTAAAGAGATTTGGTGTGGTAGAATTGCTCAGTGTGATACATCAATTACTTATTTGACTGTTCTCTTTTTAAAAGTCATGCTGTTGGGGGCTCCTTCAACTCATCTCAATCCATCTATCCATCATGGTCAACACATATTTTTTGAGAAGAACATAATTCAATCTGCAATGGTCACCAAACATAGGTACAGGTGTCCTGCATCAAGGCCCCTCAATGTGTTGTCTTTCAAACCCTGAAGTTCATCTTGCAATTAGGAATGGCAAATGGCACATGCTCTAAAATGGAGCCTGGGCACCTATAGGCAGACGTTATGAGTGATGCTTTTCTGATATAAGGGATCGGTATGAAAATATACTTCCAGCATGGAGCTGCTTTTCCAAGGACATAAAGTGGGGCTTTTTCTCCTAGCATAGTAATCCAGCCAGACTACGGTGGTGATTTAAAATCTGTGCCTGCCCTGGAGCTGTGAGTTCAAAGTGATAGAGTCATGGGATCTCTTTGCCGATCATTTCCCAGCTTACATGCCATGGACTAGTTCCCTTTCTTAGCTTGCTGTCACAGAGAGGCAACGCAGAAACCAGAAGACGCTAATTGGAGGATGGTCTAAGCCAAATGGAGACTGACAAACCCCTGAGGAGAAGCAAGATAAATCTTTCCCTTCCTTTGTTTATTTCTCAGGGCTTTATTGATATCTGAGAGCATAATTGGTCTTACAGAAACTATCAGTACAATATAAATCAATTTGTAGAAGAGAAGTTAATTCATTTTGCTAAATAAGCATCTCTTCTTTGCTTAACCATGCTAAGATGGAAGAAAAAACCCCAAACACACATAAGTTAATAGGAAAGTGAAGAGAAGCTGATGTGGAATTTATCTTCCTGATGAGCCTGACTGGATGTGTATTTCTGGAGCTTGTTCTGTGTGCTGTGCTTGGTGTGAGCATGATCAGTGAAAAGTTCTTTCTGTTCTAGTTTCCTCTTTTTCCTTGGGTTTGGGGAGGAGATACAGGTACTGCAATAATTATGGCTGGCTTTTATTTGATTTTTTAAAATTTATTTTGCCTTGCATACCTGAGGGATAAGCTCTATCTCTTAGGAATGTGTGTGGTTTGGAAAACTAAACAGAGGAGTTATTAAGTGAACCCAAACTTCCAAAACTCACCACCGTCAAGTCAATTCCACCTCATAGTCTGGTCACCTAGTGATTCAAACATTGCGCTGCTCAGCACACGGTCAGGAGCATACAACCTCGAACCATGGTTTGTGGGAGAGACATGAAACTTCCTACACCCGTTAAAGATTTACCGTCTCAGAGACCCACAGGGGCAGTTCTGTCCCGTTCTACAGGGTTGCTGTGAGATGATTCAGGGAACAGTGCCCTAATTTTAACCTGTGGAGGATTTGAGTGAAGAAGGCAGCAACTAGCTGTTGCCAAATGAATTCTGACTCATGGTCACTTGGTGTGTGTCATCGTAGAACTGTACTCCCTCGGGGTTTCAATGGTTGAGGCCATTTTTCCTATACACATCTGAATGGACTCAAACCACTAACCTTTCATGTAGCAGTCTAGTGCTTCTGAAAAGGGCAGGAGTAGGCATGGAAAGATAGGGAGGAAAGCAAGAGGGAGATTGGACTGCCTGAGAGGCAATTGCCCCATGGCTCCAGAATTGTGTGTGTGTTGCAACCTCATGAATCACATAAACACGAATAAAAACAATGCTGGAGGAACAACTCATCACAGTGTCTAGGTGAGTTGGCAGAAGCATATACAACAGACTTTTGAACCTATAACAACATCTTTTAATTTGATTGGTTGGAGGTTCACAAAGCAGATCAATTTTCCTTTCGTTATTTCTTACACATTTGGTTTTCTCTCATTGATTATAATCCCTGCAATGTAGCAACACTTTAGCCTACTTCTCCCCGTGTGTGTGCTTCATTCTTCTTTCCTAGACATTCTGCACTTTGTCTTTGGGCAAATGCTCTTCTTTGGCTCCCTAATTACTGTTTATTCTATGGGGTATCTCCCTAGTATTATGGCCCCACCCCCACCCTTATAGACCTCCCTATTGTTTGGCTGAAAATTGAGCCACTGGGGAAAAGTGATTAAGTGTTATTGTCGGGGGTTCTTATATACTGAATGATTTTTAAATCTTTTTATATATTGAATGATTCTAGCCAACAATCCAGCATCCATTATATTTCAGTTGAACTCATGAATTTGAAGATGCTCAGAGATCCTGGGACATTCCATAGGTCTAGGAGCCCGGGTGGTAGAGTGGTTACACAGTAGGCTGCTAACTGTGAGGCTATCAGTTTGAAACTACCAGCTGCTCCAGGGGAGAAAGGCAGGGCTTTCTATTTCCATAAGAAGTTATAGTCTCAGAAATTCACCAGGGAAATTCTGTCTGCCCTCTTGGGTCTCCATGAGTCTGTATTGACTTGATAGTAGTGAGTTTTGTTTTGTTTAATGAAAACAAGGGAAATGTTTCAACTCTTGGTTATGTAAATTTATAAAGACATATTACAGTTAGGTCTTGGGTCAACTTGACTGGACCAGGGTTGTCAGAAATTTGGCAATAATCTCTCACCGTGCAATCTAATACAATGTAGTTAACTCCATGATACAATCAATGCTGGAGATGATTATATAAGTTTTCACTTGTGGTGGCATGCATTTCCCTTGATTAGGTCTCAGCCTTGATGCAATTGGGAAAAACACACCCCAAACTCCTCAAAGATGTGGTCTGTTCCTTATTAAGCAGAATCTATGTGAAAGCTTGTCATTTCTCTTCTACCTGGATCCTGTCAAATTTTTCATTGATCTCCTGCCATATTACCTTCCTATCTCAGGAGCTATCAGTTGAATACCCATGTTGGATTCCTTCCACTTTTCATTTCCCAGGCTGCAATCTTCTTCTCCATCTTTCTGTTTCCTGGCTCATCATCCCCTGAAACTATGTGAATCAGAAAAAGCCTCATCAGATCCATGGACTTGAATCAGATTCCATTTAACCAGTTTTAGAATTGTGTGAGCCATTTCTTGATAGCCATTTTTATAGATTCATACACATATAAGTGTCATTGGTTTTGTATCACTAGAGAACTCAACATAGCACAAAACACACAGTCAGTTCTTTAAAATATCTGTTCATTGAATTACTGGGACATAAGAGCTCCTTTAAAAAACAAACAAACAAACAAACCATGTCATCAGAATAGAATTGCCCTAGGGTTTCCAAAGCTGTAAATCTTAATGGAAGCAGACTGCTACGTCTTTCTCCCATGGAGTGACTATGGGTTTAAACAGTTAGTTTTTTTTTTTTAAGTAACTCAGCAACTCGCCTACTACCCTAGGAAGGCATTTCGAGGCCATCTGGTATAATTCCTGCATTTTATAGATGACGACAGTATGGTTGTTGTTACTTGCTCAGGAGTTGATTCTCACTGGTGAACCCATGTGTGTCTGTACCCATGTGGGTACAACGGCTCCATTGGGGTCTCAAGGCTTTGACCTTTCAGAAGCAGATTGCTGAGCGAGTCTCTCAAAGTACCAACCTTTTTAGAAGCATGCTAAACGGCTCGTGCTCCTTTCCTAACCCTCTGCCCTTGGGTGGATGCTGCCCTTTTAATCTTAACTGGTTGATTATTCTAACGTGGGGGTGCATTCAGTTCCAGACCTAAAGAATGACTAAAGTCTAGAATCCAGAGTGTCTCTCTCGCACCAGGAAGCCTGGTCCCTTTTGGGATTTTGTTTTTTATTCCACATTTTCCTTCTGCTTTATCCAGGACTTACTAATGTGATCCATCCCAGAGATGTGGTCGTGGTAGCCACGTGGAGACAACTGTTTGGTCAGTTTCTTCATCTAGGGGGCTACTTGTTTCCACCTGTCTTTCAACTTTCATCATTTCTTCTTTTGGATGGCAAGAAATGAATATTTGCGTGTGATGTGGCTGTTCATTAGCTTTGAAGACCCTTGTCAGTACACTTGGTGTACTGAACAGCTACAGTTTCTGAAAAGCTACAGCGCTGTAAACCCTGTGGAGCTCAGGAGTACTGAATACAGGAAAGGATATCAGTAGACAAGGTAAGATAACTTCATAAGCAAAGTAGGTGCTAGCGGACTTGTGTTTACCTACTAATCAGTAGTAAGCAACTTTACATTCCCCACCCCCAACCCCCTCCGTGCATCAAAGAATCTGCTTGTAGGTCTGGCTGGTGCCGGTCTTTCTCTCAACCCTACAGCACCTTCCTACAGAATGCAAGCTTCTTTCAAAATTTATAATCCCGACAGGGGACTGAAGGGCTCTGGTGGTCTAGTAGGCCAAGCATTGGACTGCTAACCAAAAGGTGACTGTTTCAGATCCACCAGCCTTCCAATGGGGAAAAATGAGCCTGCCTGTTCTCTCAGAAACCCTATGGATATGAATTGATGGCAGTGAGTCTTTTTGAACAAAGTACCCAGCAAGTAAAGTCAGCATGGGCCTTTCAGCATATATAAGGAACACAGATAAAGAGGTGGTGAAATTGTTCCCTACAGATTAGTAAGTAAGCATCAGTAAGCCTATGCTTACCTTGCTGATTGGGCAACTGCTCCTGCCCCTGTGACTCAGAATCGATAGCAACCAAGAACAATTCTTCAAGCTTCATCCTTTGGTGTGAACATTTTTTCCCTCTAGTGTGTGTGTATGTATGTATGTATATATATATGTAACAACAACACTGTGTGTGTATCCTCTTCTATTTATAACGAAATGATCTTTCTCTTAGTTCAGGAAGCTGGCAGCCACAAATCTGCAGCCTTTCGATAGCCAGGTAATTAAGGGGAAAACAGGTGTGGATGGGCCTATTCAGCCTGTAAATAAGTGCCCCAAATTGAAGTTATTGGTCGATGAGTGCTAGCAGGTGGAAGCACTGTTTTATACCTTTAATAGAGGAGAGGAAAGAGAGGGGGGTAGTTAGAAAGCTTTAAGGATAGGGTAAGGAAGGGGGGGGGCGCGTGCTTTTTAGGATTAAAAGCTCTTCAGAAGAGAATGTGTCTGTTTCTAAATCGTTGTCTTGTTTTGGATGAATCCTAAAGACATCTAATTGCCAGCCCTGAGGGTATAATGTTCGCTGAGCAGAGCTCCATGAACTGCACGGCCGGGGCAGAAATAATTCATGGTCTCAAGCTGATACTTAGAAGCGTAACTCATGACTGACTGTAGACATAAATGCCTGGGTCCCATTGTGATTTCTCTTCTTCATTCCTCACATGTGCTCAAATGCCCAGCATTTCCTATCTGCAAAACCTCTTACCCAAGTACTGAGGGGGAAAAAAAAGAAAGAGATCTATTGTTACACGACTTAATGCATTATTTAATGAAGCAGTCTGGAAATAAAAATTTATATGGGGAAATGAGTTCCTGAGAGCAGACTTCTCCCATCGTCACTTCTTTTTCTCCTCTTATTTTTTGCACACACCACCCCTTGCTCTTCCTTCCTTTATGCTTAATAATTTACTTTACCATTGCTTAACTGGAGGACATTTTTCAGTAGGGAGGTATAGCAGAAGACCACAAAAGCATCATATATTACGCATTCAGAATACATTAATACATGGCTGAAATACTAACCCTGACAATAGAATAATTACAATGTATCTTCATTGAAATTGTACACATGGCTTTGTGATCATGCTCATTAATTTAGATCCAAATGAAGCAAAATTATTCTGCATGGCTGCTGAGTTAATTTATGTGATATAAATAAAGAAAAGTTAAATAAAGTGTGATGGAAAATGAGATTGCCGAGGGGCAATTAGGTCTCGAGGAAGAGGCTCACTAATTTCCCCGGGCTTCTTACTCTCTTTGTTTGCAATGATGAGGAGCCACAGGAGTTTGAAACTGTTCACATTTTCAGACCACATCTTGTAAGGTTTCCATAGAAGCTTCAACACATTTTCCTCATGGCTCTATTTTTTTCCTGTGGGGAATGGAGAAGGAATCATGCATCATTAGAAAAGATACATTTGCTTGGAAATATTCAAATATCTGATGAATCCTGGTGGCACAATGGTTCAGTGTGTGACTGCTAACAGCAAGGTCAGTGTTTTGAACTCACAGTGACATGGTGGAAGGAAAAACTTGGTCATCTACTACCCCACCTCCCAAAGGGCCCAGGAAGCCCTCCGGGGGGCAGTCCTGCTTTGTCATACAGCCACAATTCAGATATCCCGGGAAAAGTACTCACCTATTTTCTTTTTTAAAAAATAAACCATTTTATTGGGGGCTCATACCATGCTTATCACCATCCATCCATCCATCCATCCATCCATAGTGTCAAGCACCTTCGTATACCTGCTGCCGTCATCATTCTCAAGACATTTGCTTTTTGCTTGAGGTCTTGACATCAACTCTTCAGCTCTTACCCTTCCTCCCAATCTCCCCTCCCTCATGAACCCTTGATAATTTATACATTATTATTATTTTGTCATATCTAACACTGCCTGATGTCTCCCTTCACCCACTGGCTTTCTGTCTGTGCTCTTGAGACGAGGTTATGTGTAGATCCTTGTAATCAGTTCCCCCTTTCTACTCCACCTTCCCGGCATCTCCACTCTCACTACTGGCCCTGAGGGGTTCATCTGTACTGGATTCCCTGTGATGTCTCCCTTCACCCACTGGCTTTCTGTCTGTGCTCTTGAGACGAGGTTATGTGTAGATCCTTGTAATCAGTTCCCCCTTTCTACTCCACCTTCCCGGCATCTCCACTCTCACTACTGGCCCTGAGGGGTTCATCTGTACTGGATTCCCTGTATTTCCAGTTCCAATCTGTACCATTTACTTCTTCCGGTCTAGCTGGATTTGTAAGGTAGTATTGGGATCATGATACTTGGGAGAAGGAAGTCTTTAAGAACTAGAGGAAAAGTTGTATGTTTCATCTTTACTACACTGCACCCTGGCTGACTTGTCACCTCCCTGCAGCCCTTCTGTAATGGGATGTCCAATTGCCCACAAATGGGTTTTGAGTCCCTACTATGCACTCCCCCTCATTCATATTGATGTGATTCTGGTCCCTTGATGCTTGATACCTGCTTCCTTCGACCCCTCGTGATCACACAGGCTGCTGTGCTTCTTCCATGGGGGCTTTGCTGGCGCTGTGCTAGATGGCCACTTGTTTACCTTCAAACCTATAAGAACCCTGATGATTTCTCTTCTGGTAGCCAGGCACCATCAGCTTTCTCCATGTTTACTTATACACCCATTTGTCTTTAGCAATTGTATCAGGAGGGGGGCACGCAATGATATGATTTTTGTTCTTTGATGCCTGATTTCTTCCACACCTCATGTATAATGGGTGTTATTTTTATGTGCTCATTTAGCTAAAAGTTCATATTGTTCCAAGGAGATAATAAAAAAAAGACTTATTTCTCATTGGTGAGGACACACTTTGTCACCATGATTTCCCAGTAGTACAGTAATATCTTAGGGGAAACAGTCCGAGGAGGCAACCTCATTTCAGTCCATTTCACGGTATATGAAAGAAGCAGCACATTTCACTTTTGGCATCACTGGGGGTAATACTTTATCTTTTAAAATTTATTTTAATTTATTTTTATTTTTTAATGCTTTATCTTTTAAGACATGAAGATGTATTTATATTTTTAAATCTGGAAATAATAACCATTTTGAATCTAAATGTCCATCGGGGCATCTACAAAGCTTCATCCTGTCATTTATTTAAACTTCCTTTCTGCAAGAGAAAAGTGGATTGAGTAGAATTAGAGAAACCTTCACTGGTTTAAATCCTTCATGGGTTTTAAGTGAGGTTCAAAGATGAACAAGATATCATGTCTACTTACTACCTGCATGTCAGGAGGCTTGCATGTGGCTAAGATTCAGATCAGGTTTCTGTGGAGTTTCCAGAGAAAAACCAACAGGGTAGACAGGTCTGAGGATATATTTCTAAAAACCAGCCAATGAAAACCCTAGAACTTGTAACCAACTCCTCTGAATCAGTGTGACAAAGCAGGACTAGGCTGGGTTTCCCTTCCTTGTGCATCAGGTTGTCAAAGAGGTGGGCCAACTTGAAGGCAGCTCACAATTACTCTCCTGACTGCTTCAATGTAATGGTTTGGTGGGGAGAAAGGACATATGCAAATCCTTTAACAGCTGATTGAGGCCACTGTAGAGGTTCCAAGAGAAATAGTCAACTCTCAGGATCTAAGGGGAGGGAGATGCGGATAGAGGAAGTGAATAAAACAACAAGCTTTTGCTATTGGTCTTGAAAGATGGCACAGAGAAAATGCCAAGAAGTGGTGAAGTGGCAGTAACTGGGCAACGACTTGAGAATGACTTTCTCTGGAGGCAATGACTAGAAGAAACCCTAGAAAGGTTGGAACTCACATGGTTGGGACCCCACAGTCTGATAAGAGGCATTGTTATGTGACTTGTAGTCAAGTAAGGGGGTTGGAGGTTTCTGAACAGGTGAGGGCTGTCAGGTGGATGAGAACAGGGGCATTTGGGGGAAGAGGAACTCATTAGGAAACTGCAATTAAACTGGGGGTATGCCAGTGGGAGTGGTAAGTGTATGGTGGCAGGAGAATTTGTAGTAGCAGCTGGGTTAATGTTGGGTGAGGAAAGGAGGAGGATAAGGAAGAGGTGGATGGTGATTGCAGGGTTCTCTAGAGAAAAAAAGACCAGTGAGATGTATGTATGTATGTATGTATGTATGTATGTATGTATGTGTGTCAGGAAACCATAGAAACCATGATTCAATAAAAATCTGGCCTGACTTCATGCCTATCTAGGTCTATGCCCTTCTCAAGACAGTATTTTCATCTCACTAACCCTTCCTCAGAGAATTACATGCTCTTTGATTTGCATCATGTCTAAATGACAGTGTTAGAATCCTTAAGATGCTCAAACCATGGTCCTTTTTGAATGTGCTTTGAACCTGGAAGCAAAAAGAAGCCTGAGAGTTTAGGGTCAAGGGTGTTGGCTCCCCAGGGAAATTCTTGTAGGACATTCCTTGTACCTACCCCTGAAAAACGAGGAAGTGCCTTTATTTTTTTGTGACAGAAAACACAATTTTCTAGGCTCAAATTTCTAGGTCCTTTTCTAACCATTTTACTGTTCGTTAAAGTTCTTTACAATAAGCCCCTTTGGATGTCCTGTGTCTTTGGAGAAAATCAATCCAGATTACCCTTTGGGAATCTCCAAAAATGATCTCCATAATCTTCTGAGCCGACGTCTCTGCCTTTCATTAAACTAGGTCAGCAGATGCCCACTGTTTTGATTGGACTTTTGTGTTAGAAGCACCCCAAGGAGACAAGTACATGACAGAGAGAACTCAACTGAGAAAGAAGAAAGGTAGGTACAGAGAGCTACTCTTTTGTTTGTGTGGCAAATACATTTGTAACAAAATAATGTTCCACTTCAATACTTGTGTACAATTTAGTTGGCATTCATTATGAGCATCGCCAACTATTACCATTGTATTTCCAAATTTCCCTTAGGCATACCCCTATGCAGTGGCTTCTATTTTTCCCCTCCCTCCCATCCATTCTTGGCACTGTGATTGTACAATGGGATTATGGAGGCAGTGCACATCTAAGCCATGCTTCCTTCAATTGTGTCTAGGGCAATTAATGAGACATAACCAACTCCATGGTGCTTAACCTACTCCATATTACTACTCTCATTATTGGTCCTGAGGGATTTATCTGTCCCGAATTCCCTGTGTTGTGAACTCTTATCTGTAACTATTTACATACTCTGGTCTAGACAGATTTGTAAGGTAGAATTGGGGTCATGATAGTGGGGTGTGGGGCTGGGGGGAAGGAAGCATTGAAAAATTAGAGGAAAGTTGTATGTTTTGTTGGTTCTATCATGTACCATGATTGGCTCATCTCTTCCTTGTGACCCTTCTGTGAAAGAATGTCCAACTGTCTACAGATGCATTTCAGGGGAAAGAAAGAAGCCAGAAAAAGGAACATTCTTTGATACATCATTGTCGCACAGGCTGGTGTGCTTCTTCCATATAGACTGTGTTGCTTCTCAGCTAGATGACTACTTGTTTATCTTCACGACTTTAAGACTACAGATGCTATTCCTTCTGATAGCTGGGCACCATCAGCTTTCTTCACCACATTTGCTTATGCACCCATTATCTTTAGTGATTGTGTCAGGACGGTGAGCATCACCAAAAGCCAGGTTATTAGAACAAAGTGTTCTTGCATTGAGAGTGTACTTGAGTAGAGGCCCAATGTCTGTCTTTTACTTAATTTTTAACCTCTAAATATATGTTCATAGATCTATTTCCCTATTGTATATAAATTTGCATATGTACATACTTGTATTTAGAACGCTATAAATGCTCTTTGTCTCCCATTTCTTTCCTGTAGTTGCTTTTACTTTTCTCTTGTCCTACAATCATATTTAGCATTAATTTGGTTTTCAGTAATTTCTTTTGGTTACATTGCCCTTTATCAAGCCCTACTATGCACTCTTTGCATGATTTTAGATCACTTCTTGTTTCCTGGTCCCTGGGTTTGCAACCACACACTTGCTTTCACCCACTTCCCTCTCGTGAGTGTCACGGAGGAACCACGGTTCTGTGGTTTTCTCCTCTAGATTGTTTATCCTGCCTTTCTTATTTAGGTAGACATGCAGCGACAATAACAAGCACAAAAGCAAAACCGAGCAAAACAAAACAGAAAAAGAAAACAAAAAAGACCAAGAGATGCCAAAGGGATCCGTTATCAGGTTTCAAGTGGACAATACAGTCATACAGGTGACAAGCTTCAACCAATGAGTCTCTGCTGGCCAACTGGTCAAGCATTGCAAGTAAAGCTGGGAAAGTAGAGCTGGAAGAATCACCACGAGAGACATGCTGTCTGGTGGTGTGTGGTATATGACACGGGAGAAGTCTCCTTGCAAACAAAGGTGGCTGGGTTCCGTTGCAGTTTCGTGCTGGGCAAGCCTGAGTCCCTGAGAAACCAGGAGAAGTGAGTGTTCTTCTCTTCACACCTGCCTGCGGTTTTCCACCTCCGAATATGCCAGACCACCTGTTGTGTCCCAAATGTGTCCAGAGGAACAAGATGTTGAAGGAAAGCCAAAAAGTGAGTTGAGTTCCTGGGGAAAGGACCCTTCCAAGATTGCAGTGAAGACTTGACACAGGCCACGCCCTCCTGTGCTCCTGCTTGTGGTGCGCACAGACTGGTGCCCGTGTCACCTTTCGCCAGTGTCACCTGCACTGTGAAGTCAACCCATTTTGATTGCTGCTCCCTGAGTTGAGATACAGAGGAGACTGTTCTTTGAAATTGTTACAATGTTGCAAATGTCCATGCATCCAGCTAATAAAGGGACATAAATCTCTCAGAGTCCCCCAATACCAACATTTTCTTGCCCTTCCGAAGTATGAATGGCTTAAGTTGAGCCTCAGTGGAGAGATGAACTTTGTGCCTGAGTCACGAAGGTAAGATCACTGAGTTTGCTTCTGTGCTGGATTTCCCTTGCATGAACACTGATTTTAGGACCTGTTCTTTTCTAAGTATAAGTTTAATGACTTCAAGTTGTTTAAGACAAAAACATGTAATATGCTCAATATAGTAAACATTTTTCCAAAATATCTATTTTGGCTCTAGAATCGGTGTTATCACCATGTTATCACTGGTAGCTGCTTTGTGGCTTTCAACCTCCTGTGTACTTCCTTCTTTGCATGTTAGGAGCCAAATATGGGAATTGTTAACCAATATTCTTGTAAGAATTAAAATTAAAAAAGTAAACGTTTTTCTTTCCTTAAAAAGAAAAGAAAGGTTAAAAAAAAGAAGGGAAAAAGAAAGAAAAGCCAATAACTAGTCCCAGGTCTGTTTGTTGAACTTTTGGAGTTTTCCTGTTGAGTCTGATAGGGTGCCACACCCTGGCCCAAAGTCTGTTTTTGGTTTTCTCTGAGAACTTCATTGCTTTGCTCCCCTTGCTGCTCTGTTGCACTCCCTTAGTGTTCCGCCTTGATATGGTGAGATCAAATAGGGCACAATTCCTGCATGTGTCTCCAGTGTTGTTCCTTATAGCCCTGTGGGTCAGTGAGAGACATCGTGTCCCTGGTGGGGCTGGCTCTATGGTCTTCTCTGTGCAGTGGCTGCGCCGAGCAGGAATATCATCCTCAGGGATTGGTGGGTCAGGATGTGTTCCCCTCTCTCTCCTTCCCACTTCCCGCTTCCTGTGCACTCTGATCAGACATGCCTCTCTGCCTGAGCTACTGTAGCTTCAGTGCTATACTCTGAAGTCAATTCTTTGGGGGTGGGGTGTCACCTAGTTGGGATTATGGCCAGTCCTACAGACCTCTCTATTGAGAGCATCAGGGTTTTTTTTTTCAGGCATCACTGCCCTCTGGTGGAAGTGGGAGACCCAGCCTTGCTCCTGGAGAGCTGCTGCTGAATTTGAACTGCCAACTCAGTGGGCCAGAGTCCTGCACTCAACCACTACGCCACTGGGGCTCAGCCCAAGAGTATCAGTTTTACATGCAACAATTCACACATTTACTTTTATCTCATTTCTTCCAATCTCCTTAATGCAACACAAATGATCCCATTTCCTCCCTATGCTTCCTGTTTCCATCCCTCCATATTTCCTAATCTTTTCAAACTTCATCCTTAGATAAATGCTGTCCTTTTTGGTCTTGAATGGTTGCTAGTTAAAGGTGTGTGACCTCTCTAGTATTATTGCCCCCCTTATAGAACTGCCGAGGAGCCCTGGTGGTATAGTGGTTACACTTTGTGTTATTACTCAAAAGGTCATCAGTTTGAAACCACAAACTGCTCAAAGGGAGAAAGATGGGGCTTCTTCTCCCATAAATAATTACAGTCAACTTTTTAGAATTGATAGGACTGAGTTTGGTATAGCTCTTTCTAGTGTTTTACTGGAAGTTAAGGCACAGCAGTGAGTTTATTTTCAGCAAGCCTGGTCTCTTTCTTGATTTAGAGTTCCATTCCGCATTTGTATCACACTCCATCCAGAGCCTTCTTTTTTTCTTTCTTTTTTTTTTGTGGGCATCACCTCCCTGTGGTGGGAGTAGGAGACCCAGCCTTGCTCCTGGAGAGCTGCTGCTGGATTTGACCCACCAACCCCGTGGGCCACTGTCCTGCACTAAAACACTACGCCACTGGGGCTCAGCCCAAGGGCCTTCTAATAGGATCCTTTTCATAGCAGTTGTAGTTAGTGGTAGCTGCAGAGTGCTTCACTTTCACAGTGAACAGAAATGTTGAGTTCAGTCTATAAAAAGGGAACGTTTTGAAGAGATTAGATGCAGATCTCTGACCCTTGTTTGATAGATATTCTAGACCATTTTAACTGAAGGGTTCTGCTTTTGAACCAGACTTATTTTACTATTAGTGATCTATGGTGTCCTAGGATTTTTCTGGGGTAGGGAGGTCATGTCCCATTGGGAAACTTCCTTTCTTCATCTACTGATATAGACATTTTACTTTTCTGAAAGGACTTACTTTTCACATAGATACTTTGCCTTCTGTGTGTAATGGCGGCTACCTTTGGTAGGGATTGTTTTTGTCCTGGAACGTGACATCCCATACATTATTGGGTATAGATGAGTATGGATGAATTGCTATTATTGTTAGCTACTGATGAGGGCAGGACCTTCTACATTCATTGCCACCCCATACACAGTGGAACTAAACAGCCTCCCAATCTTGTGCCATCTCATTGGTTGCTGATCAGATGGTTGTGACTGTGAGATTTCATTGGCTGATTTCTGGAAGGAGATCACCAGGTCTTTCTTTCTACTCATCTATTCTGGCAGTGCTCCTGAAACTTATTCAACATAATAGCAATGTAGATGCCACAACTCCCCTCCTCTGGCTATATAAGGGGGAAGGTGAATTCAGTTTCACAACAGCCAAGGCTACTAATCCCTACAAAGCCGAGGCCAGACCTGCCTCCACCTTCCAAACCTGCTTTACCCTTCTGTTACAAAGACTGCCCCTCCCATGGCTTCTACTGCTTCCTTGTTAATCTATCGCAATGGCCACACAGAATCCATGAACAGTAATCACAATGATAGGGGTTATTAGGGAAGTAAAGAAGTTAACAGCCTACCGGAATAAAAATAGCACATCAAGGGTAGAGTTCTTAATTAAGGATTCTGCACATCCTCCCAGTCATGCTGGCACACACATCTGCCTCCAGTTCTCGACCTCTCAGTTACTTGCTCCATTAGCCTCTGCCCTGCTTGGACAAGTTTATGAAGCTCCTTCAGAGTGGATAAATCCCCCCAGGACACCCGCTGTAAAGCCTGCCTCCTACCCAAAGGCACATTCGAGGAAGTGCTCTGCTGTGTCTCAGGCTGCTGCTACTGCTTCCACTTCTCTCTTCAGGGGTCTCCGGCATGCTCCACTCTCTTGGCTCTTCATTCTGGGTGGTCATGGGCTTTTCTTTTCTTGCTTCGGAAATGTCTCACTTTCCTTCTCATGAGCCCCATCCATCCTGGAGCGTGTCCCAGATGGTGCATAGTAGAGCCATACCAAGTGATTTCACTTCACTACAAGGGAATGGACCAGGAATCAAACCTGACTCTCCTGTATGGAAGGCCATGCCACTGAACCACCGATGCCCCTGCAGGAGTGCCTTTAGTTGCCCTGTCAAGATAATGAACAGTTGACTTAAGGGATCGATTTTAATGACTCCCCTGCTTTCCAAACATACACATCCCCACTCCACTGGGGAGTCCTTGATGATAAGTTCTTGATGATAGTTTCCCTTCCATCCAGCGGAGTGCTTCAGGCCATGAACCACATCAGCTCTCCCAGACCCACTTTTCTTTCTTTTTTCCCCTCCTAATCCTAACCCTACCCACTTGTCATAAATACTTTTTGTGAATGCTATGAAAAATATGAGTAAATTTTACAAGGGGTTGCAAGGGCATGAAGTGCAAAGGGAATATGAGAGAGATTTGAATGGAACAGATCAAATGTACATTCCAAATTAATTGTGTACATGTTTTCTTCTTTGTCATGGATGCAACACATGTCCATTGTCCTCGCTCCCTTCCATTTTCTTCCTCTGTGGGTGAATTTCTTCCTTTAGTGACTGCTTTACTGGTGCAGAAAACAGAGCACCAGGGATTTACATTTCATTGTTAAATTTGTTGTGAAACCTCCGCTCCAAACACTCCAAAGATAAAATGGCAATACCCTCAATCATTCCTGTGTTCCTTGAATCCTTTGGAATTTTGTTTTTCTCATCACTATTCTGAGCTACGTGATTTATGCTGGACTTCTTATTTGGAAAACTAGGTCCTTCCTTGCCCAGCAAGGAGTGACTGCACTCCAAATATTCCCCCAGACACTGTGAGGTCCTGTGGGGAAAGTGCAGTCTCAGCAGAAATATTGTAGCTGCCACTGATTTGTGGAGACATCAAACGGAAATGTAGGGGGACAAAAACCCCAGTGAAGAAGTCATTTCAAGTATAAGCACTCTCAAGAATCAAGTTTTGCTAGTTTATAGTTCTCAAAATTTTTGTAGTTAGTGCCCAGGTTTTTCCCCTGGTCCCTTCTGTTTGTGTACAATTATCTTGAGACTGATATTCCCCCACCCCCTCCAGCAAATTGTATGCTCAAAAATGAGAGTACTTCATGAGAGTGTATTTATTCAGCGACACATTAAATCTCCATTCACAGTCTTAGCAAACAACAGTTTTGACTTTTTATTTAAACTACACAGCAAAGCCTTTTATATTGTCACATATATGTAGGAGTCAGAATAGACTCAATGGTGATGGATTGGGTTTTGTATATATTTCTTACTTTGGAAATTGATGTTTAATTCTCAGCAAAATTTGACTTTTATTTGCCTTAAATCATTAGTTAATTGCTAGTCCTGTCTTTTGTTACCGCATTAGATCTGATTTCCTCTTATTTCTCCTACTTGTTCTATCAAATCGATCTTCCTAACTTTCTCTTAGTACAAATGATCTAAAACTTTAGGCTCATTGCTTTGTAAATAGTGCTTCACTTGTAACCAGTTTTTCTCATCCAACTGATATATTGTATATTTAAATTTTAGCAGTTTTATGGACATATAATTTATATCTCATACAGTTCAATGGCTTAAACAACTTTTTCATTTTTAAATTGGGAGTTAATACATATATCATTCCATAGTTCAATCACATCAAATACTATTGTACAATTGTTATCACAATCAGTTTCCAAACCTTCTTTTCCTTTATGGATTCCTTGATATCCGGATCCCTTTTTTTGGGAGGGTGGGGAATCCCTACCCTTTGGTGACCGTAATCAATTACCCGCCAAGCCAATGGGCCGCAGTCCTGCACTCAACCACTATGCCACCAGGGTTCGGGCCCCAGAAACCTTATTCTACTTGCTGTCCCTAGAGGTTCATCAATCCTAAGTTTCATATACTGAAAAAACAGAAAAAACATATAACACCATTTCAAGAGAGTGATCCCCCAAGGACATAACACATCTGAGATAAACGGTACTATGAACAAACAAAAAGATATGACAAGACTAATACAGAAAATGTGGAGAACAAGATCAGGTTTAACATGTATCAGAGGTGATCAACTGACAAGGTTTTAGCTTTGCAAGTCAGGTTTATCCTTTTGATCTTCAGAGTCATCTCGCCAATGCACTATCTTTAGTTGCCACTCTCCTCCTGTCCCTGTATTTCGGGGAGAGGGGATTCACTGGAGACTTATTTCCTATGGAGATCTCACAAGTAGATCTTGGGCTCCAACTGTCATCAATAGTCTTCTGAAAGCTGGATTCTCACAATTCAGGCTCTGATAAAATTCCCTCCTTCAGCTCCAGTTTATGTGCTTTACGGTCCTTTGGTGACGGCTGCTGGTGTGCTTCTTCCGTATGGAATTGGTTGACATCTCACATAGATGGCAGCTTGTTTGGAGACAAATGTTCAAGACTCCAGTTGCTATTTTATCTGATAAGCTGGAAACCGTTTAATTTCTTCACCACATTTTGCTATAGCACCCATCCTCTGTGTTCCTTCGTGAAAGTGAGTATTGAGCAGGGCCATGATTTAAGAACTAATTTTTCTTAAGTTGGATCTAGGGCTTATTACAAGTCCAAAACGTATTCTCCCTTTCAAAACCTCCTTGCTAATTTATGGTAGAGTCTTATCAATCATTCCCCTGAGGCATATTGATCTTCCAGTGGTGTTGTCTTGGAATAGCACCTGGTACTAATTTTTTTGGGGGGGGGCATCACTGCCCTCTGGTGGTCGTGGGAGCTACCCAGTGCTGCTCCTGAGAGCCGCGGATGGATTTGAACTACCAAGCCTTCCCATACTCAACCACTTATGCCACCATGGCTCAGGCCGGTACTAATTTTTTATAGCCCAATTGAGAGAGGGATATGGTGTCAATGTAGGTTAACTCTGTATTGTGACCAGTTTTGTTTTTCTCCTGGATTAATTACTATGTATTTCCTTCTATGTGATCTCTACACCACACCCTCTAGCTTTAGATTCCAAGAGTTCATGTTAAAGCTGTTTCTCCCTATACCCCTCCTTTTTAAAAAAATGTGATATGAAAAATATTGTGATTCAAGAAAGCTTCCACCAATCAAACAATTTATACATGTACAATTCAGTGACATCGATAATGCTTTTCATGCTGCATAAACTCCCTATTTTATCTTTTAAGGTGTTATTTTTGTTGGCATCACTGCCCCCTGGTGGGAGCAGGAGGCCCAACTTTGCTCCTGGAGAGCTGCTGCTGGATTTGAACTGCCAACCCAGTGGGCCACAGTCCCACACTCAACCACTACACCACCAGGGCTCAGCCCTAAAAATGTTATTTTTTAGTGTTTACTTTTTAGTATAAGTCTCCTAACCACTCCAAAGAAAGCTGACTCCACAGAATGTAGTAATCATCTAGCAACATTAATATCACATGCAAATGAAATTTTGCTGAAGATAATTTAAAAAAATGGTTGCAGTAGTATGTCAACAGAGAACTGATAATAATTCAAGGTGGTCTCAGAGGAGGGTAAGGAACTAGGGATAACATTGTTGATATCAGGCTGAGCCCCGGTGACATAAGTGGTTGAGTGTGGGACTGTGGCTGGTGGGCTTGGTGGTTCAAATCCAGCGGTGGCTCTCAGGAGCAGCACTGGGTAGTGCCCACAACCACCAGAGGGCAGTGATGCCCCCAAAACAAAACAAAACAAAACAAAAACAAAAAGGCAAAGAAACATTGTTGATATCAGATGAATCTTTACTGAAAGCAGAAACTACCAGAAACAAATTTGCCAGGGTTTTATACAAAGAAATTCAACTATTGACTATGAAAAGGTATAGCATATTGCCAAAAGGCATTCAACTGTGTAAATAATAACAAACTTTGTATAACCATGCATTCATTTACTTGTGCTCATTTGCAGCTCATACATTGAACAAGTAGCAATCTTTAGGTGTGTTAAATTCAGGAAACATATACATTACATTTTTGTCTTTTCATAAAACACAGAACTTTCCTAAAACTTAAAAACTGAGCAAGAAAGGTAGAAGAACAGATGGATCACTTCTGAAAGGTTAGCCACTGAAAAGCTCATGAACAGTAGGGGGACATTGATCTAGCACCAGAAGATGGGGTTCTAAGATTGGAAGGTACTCAAAATATGCCTAGGAAAGAGGTATCTCCTCAATTTAGGCTCACCTGCCTGACGGGTATTGGGCAGGGCTTTGAGGAGCTTCATTTACTGATGGGCTTTGACTCAAATGAGAATGGCTGCACCATCCATTCAGAATGGTAGCATAGGATGAGGTAAAGATCCAAGAAAATTAGAAGTCATCAAATGTGAAATACAGCAAATAAAGAGGAAAACCTTCGACATTGGTGAGCCATAATAGATGGATGTCAGCCAGTTTGAGTTGGTCTATCATCGTTCATTATCCTGGGAATAACAAATTCAAAAGGAATGGGATGATATTCATTGTTAAAGAAAACATTTCTGGGTGTACCTTGAAGTACAGTGCTCCTTTAATGCCTATCTGCCTACGGGGAAGATCAGTTGTTACAATGATTATTCAAACTCATGGGCCAACCGCTGAAACCAGTGAGGAAGAAATTTAATTTTAAATTGCTCAAACATGTAATCAATATCCATGAATTATTATAGGTAATTGGAATGTGAAAGTTGGAAACGAAGAGGAAGTAGCAGTAATTGGAAAACATGTCTTTGGTGATAGAAATGCAGCTGAAGACCTCATGACAGAATCTTGAGACACTAGAATCTTCTTTGTTACAAATACCCCTTTTCAACATCATCAATGGTAATTAATCATGTGGACCTCATTAGAAAAAAAAACAGAGGAATCACATTGACTGCATTTGTGGGAAGAGATGATGGAGAAGATCAATCTCATCTGCCCAAGCAATAATAGGGCTCAATTGTGGAACATATGATCAATTACTAATATTCAGGTTTAGATTAGAGTAGGTTAAAACTGAAGAAAATTAAAACACTTCAAAATACAGCCTTGAGAATATCCTCCTGAATTTAGAGACCAACTCAATAAAAGCATAGGATAGAAATAAAAGACCAAAGTGGATGAAGAAGAGACTCAAATTTGTCTTTGAATGTAAAGAAAGTGGGAGTAATAGTTGAAGTGAAAGAGTTGAACAGAAAATATCAAATGTGCGGCTTGAGAAGACAAAGTCAAACATGTTAATGGGATTTACAAAGACCAAGAGTGAGGAAATCAAAAGGGAAGACTATTTCTCATGTGTTAGGTTGGGTTGTCTAGAAAAGTAACACCAGTGAGGCTTGTGTGTGTGCTATATAGAAAGAGATTTACATCTAGAAATGTCTTTCACAGTTCTCTAAGTAGGTAAGTCCCGTCCACCTCAAGCTCGTGGCAGCGGGTGAACAGGAAGCAGGAGGATGAAGGAAACAGAGACAGTGGTGTCACAGACTGTTGGATGCAGAAGTGATAGGGATCTACAGTTGCCTGAATGAACCTACTGGTGGTAGTTGACTGAAAGCTTTCGGACTTGGTTGGCAGAAGATGCAACAGGAGACCAAGGAACGAGATACAAGATCCTACTCCAGCAGAAGGCAAAGCACCAAAACAGATGAGATGCTGCTCAGTCTTTTATCCCCAAGGTCACCAACATTGAGGTGCCATCATACTGTGATCCAGTTGATAGGTCAGACTGCACCTCTAATAATCACACCTATCTAAAGTAATTTAGGAAGCTATTCAAATTGCAGGTAGCAATTTTGAAAGATTTTATGGGCAAAATCTTGAATAATACAGGAAGCATCAAAAGAAAATGGGAGGAATACACAGTCATTTTACCAAAATGAATTGGCCAACAAGCAAACATTTCAAGAGGAAACATGATTAGGAACCAATGGTATTTAAGGATGAGTTCAGGAGACACTGAAGACATTAGTAAAAACGAAAGTACTCATTTTTCTATGACAAGAAATTTGAAGACAGCATTCTGGCCAACCAACTGGAAGAGATCTGAATTTGTGCCCATTCCAAAGAAAGGTGACCCAACACAATGCAGAAATTATTGGATATCATTAACATTACATGCAAGTAAAATTTTGTTTAAGATATATCGCAGTCAGGGCAGTACATTTACCAGAAAGCTTTGAGAAATTCAGACTGGGCTTGAAGAAGGGTATGGAATGATAACAGATGCATCCCCTCTCTGCCCCTAAACAGTTTTATCAGGAGCTAATCCAGATCTTGATCAAAAGATGTTTTTTTGTTTTTTATTGACACTGGGGTTCTAGAATGCTTAATTATGCTTATGCAGAATCTCTACATAGACGAAAAAAATGACACGGCATGGCTTAAAATCAAGGAAGGTATGTGGCAGAGTTGTATTCTTTGGTCATAAACATTTGTCCCCCCCAGAGATGCCTTAAAGTATTTGTCTTCTTGTATAATTCTCTGGGAGAAATTTCTCTTTACTCCTGTATCGAGTTACAGTCTTAGAAACCCACAGGGACAGTTCTACCCTGTTCTACAGGGTCACCATAAGCCAAAATCCACTTGATGGCAGTGAATGTGGAGTCTGAGCTGCTTCTGTCCCCTTGAGCGTAAGTAGAAGTTATGAGTTGCTTCTTCTAATCAGTAAAGTATGGCAAAGATGCCAGCTGTTACATCTGTGATGGCGTTGCAGTCTATATAAGACTCTGTTTTGCGATCTGTCTTGCTCATGAACAGTGGTCCTCAACCTTCCTAATGCAGGGACCCTTTAATACAGCTCCTCACATTGTGGCGACCCCCCTCAACCATAAAATTATTTTCGTTGCTACTTCATACTGTAATGTTGCTACTGTTATGAATTGAATGACCCCTGTGAAAGGTTTGCTTAACTCCCAAAGTGGTCAAGACCCACAGATTGAGAACTATGACTCTTCAGCCATGCACCCACATGGGTGATACTGCTCCCTGGGGGAAGAGGGGTGTGCTAGAATGACCCTTGGAGAATTGAAAGGATCCAAGGGGGTACTGGAAAGCAAAATATGGGTTATAGTAAAAAAAGTTTTTAATTGCCGGGGGGGGGGCGGCTCTGAATATTTTTTTTTGAAAAGGGGATGCTAGGTCAAATAAATTTCAGAACCTATGCTCTGGAGACTATCCCCTACTAACTTGGGGAAGTTAAGGGCTGCGTTATCAGTGTCACTTGGCAAGAAGCAGAGACAGTCTCTGTGAGTTACAGGTGACTTCTAATGGATGACCAGCACGAAGCAGGGTGCTCATCCCTGAAACTGCAAGGAAATTAATTCAGCCAGCACCCTGAGTGATCTGAAAGCAGATTTCCTCCGACCTAAGTCTCTATACTAGGCACAGCCCTAGCTGACACCTTGCTTGTAGCCTTTTGGGGTTCAAAGAGAGGATTTGACTAAATTGTGTCTGGACTGCAGACTCTGAGACACTGTGAGAAAATAAACGTGTGCTGTTTCAAGCAGATCTGCTTGTGGGAATGTGTTATTCAGTAATAGGTAACTGATACAAGAAAGGAGGTATTTTATTGCATGTACTTAAAAAATAAAGCTATTTATACCTGAAGTGCATATTGACTTCAAGTTTTTTAAAAAGATTTTCCAAGCCACACTTTTAGCAACAGAATCAAAAAAGGAAATACAAGGACAGTAACAAATATGCCTCATACCTGATGGACACTGCTCTTGATGTTGCTCCGATCCTTGGGGAATGCAAATACTTTGCACTCTGCTACTAACTGAGAGGTTGGTGGTTTGAATCCACCCAGAGATATCTTGGAACAGGAACATAGTGATATGCTTCCATAGCTGACAGCATATTGAAAGCTCTATGGGTAACAATTATATTTTGAACACATGGGTTACAAAGAGTCAGAATTGATGTGATGAAAACAAGTGTCTTTTGTTCCCCCAGATACATCAGATAGGAGCAAAAGACCCAGTCAGGCAGCAGCAAGGAGAATTAGCTCCTAGGAGACAGTGTGCTTTCTATTTTATAGCACAAAATCACATAATAAGCACATATAGACAAGGCTGCTTTCCTTTCTTTGAGGGGATGTTCAAAATTTAGTGGGAAAGGGAACATGGGTGGATACTCATTGTGTTTCTTCTTTTTTCTTTTCCTTCTTTAAGTCTTACATTAAGAAATGCAATGGTTTACAGTAGCCATGGTATATTGGATCCGTAACCAATAATGGTGGGCTTTCCCAAAGATGGGTAGTCTTAGAATATAGGAGAATGCTTTGAGCATCGCCATAGGAAATATTGAAACAGTAGGTCGAAACCAGTGGGGATTAGCTTTGGCTGCTTGTAAGACTTCTCAGAGAAGTTGAAAGAAAATCTAGTCTAGGAGAGAATTAGAGGAGCGTTTCTGTGATTTCGTTGGAGGTACCATGTTTTCACAGCTTCCTACGTGTGATTACACAGAATGACCCTACTGGGCAGGGTAGAACTGCACCTGCGAGCTGCTGAGACTAACTCTTTATGGAACTAGAGAGCCCCACCTTGAGGTTAGCAGCCTAGTTTGTAACCCATGATGCCACTGTGCTTTTATCCCTGTGATCGTGAACCTGGAGTCTGGGGATGACTCTAGGTGGAGCCAGTGTTGACAACTGCCCGCTCACTGCCAGCCAGTTGGTACCGATACATGGTGACCCTCTAGAACAGAGCACAACTGTCCCCGTGGGTCTCTGCCACGGCACACCGGGGCCAGAGAACCCCATCGATTCCCTGCACAGTGACTGGTCGATTTGAACTACTGATTTTATGTGGTTAGCACCCTAATGTACAGAACCACCCGAGCTCCTTTGGAGAGCTTTAGGACTGTCTACATTTTACACTCACGTTTGCCTATTGATGATGTAGAATAAAATGCAACTCATGTAAAAATCAAGAATTAAGAACACACACATACACACAAACCAAGAACCCCCCCCCCAGAATAAAACAATAGCCGTAGTCACCAGTGTTTCGGATCCTCTGCACCCCGCACCCCCTGCCCCATTTCACTTGCCCTTCCCTTTGTGCTTGCACTTTTTTCCTGACACCTTATGGGCCAATGACTTCAGACAAGCCCTCTGCTAATCCACTGCCACGAGTGGATTCTGACTCATAGCAACCCCGGATAGGGTTTCTGAGAGTGTCAGCCTTTACCAGGGCAGACAGCCCTATCTTTCTCCTGGGACAGCCGGGTGAGCAGTCACGAGCATACCAGACAGTGCCTCCAGGGTTCCTTAGCCCTCCGCTAGCTGTTGTTAGGGGGTCATCAAGTCAATCTGACTCCGATTGATTCTAGGTACAGTAGAAGGAAACAATGTCTGGATGTGAGACATATGTGAGACTCACATGTCTAAAATATGTGAGATGGGAGTCTTGGTATCCTTGACTTTAAGGAGCATTCTGGATATACTTCTTCCAGGGCAGATTTATTTGTTCTTTTAGCAGACCCTTTAACACCCTTTAACCAAGTACCATGGTGTGATAGAACATAATTTCCTATGATCTTAGGAACCGAGACATCACTCCTCTAACTGTCTACAGGCAGGTGTACCCACATGCAGATACACCCGGAGTATCTGATTTGAAGAATGCTACTCATGCTACATCATGCTTCAAGACAAAATTTCATTTATTTGTCATTATATATTTTTAAATATATAATTGCATATTGTTTTTATGATGAATCACTGTGCTTTAAGTGTGTTCATTTTGTAACAATGAAAATACATCCTGCATTTCAGATATCTACATTCTGATTCATAACAGTAGCAAAATAATAGTTATGAAGTAGCAACAAAAATAATGTTATGGTTGGGGGTCACCACAACATGAAGAACTGTATTAAAGGGTTGTGGCATTAGAAAGGTTGAGAATCACTGTCCTAGCGCATCTAGATTGAGCACAATGCTATTAGACTTCTGACCTTCTACCCTATGAGATAATAAATTTGTGTTTGAAGCAACTAAGTATATGGTGATTAGTTATTGCAGCAGTAGATAGCTCAAGGCGGTCACTCCCATAACTCTGCAAGCTAAGGTACATGTTGAACAAAGCGTTAGTGACCTTTTTGCATGATAGGAACTAAAGTAATAGCTATATTTTAGAGTAGTCACTTGAAGAATTGAAACAGGGGTCAGCTGTAGATAAACACAGAGACCTAGGATGCAAATTGGGCTTGAGTGGTTCCATCACTAGTTACTTCAGTCCTGCTTGAATTACAGAGACTACAAGAGAAACTAGATGCAGTCATTTGAGAAAGGTACTAATAAGAACAGTAATTGTTACTTTTTATTGACTGTGTTTCTAGCTAGCACCTTGTCGTGTGTCTTAAATTCTTATCTTTAATTTTGAAACCATCTCAAACAAAGAGTCACTACCTACAGGGGTCCTCAAACTTTTTAAACAGGGGGCCAGTTCACTGTCCCTCAGACAGTTGGAGGGCTAGGCTATAGTTAAAAAAGCAAGTAAACAAACAAACAATGAACAAATTCACTGCAGGCCCAGGATAAACCAACTGCTCAGCAGGACAGCAGTGGCTGTGAAAACACCTGCAGGCCAGATAAATGTCTTTGGGGGGCCACATGTGGCCCGCAGGCCATGGTTTGAGAACCCCTGCATGTTATAGAGGTCTGGAGAATTTAATAATTGCAAAAGATTGCATGGTTAATTCGTGATAAGCTAGGTCTGGGACCCCATCTGTTGTCCTCAAACCTAATGTTTTTTCAAGTACATCTTTGTGCCTGAGAAGACAGGCAACAGCAAACCTGAAAATGAGTGAGAATATTTTTGGTCCTTGCAAAGCAGTCTTTAGTATTATAGAAGCTGGAGAGGGTTTCAGAATAGTAATAATATAGGCCTATGTCATAAAAGAAAGCAACTTTTTGCTTCTTCTTATAGGACATCCAAAGCATATTAGAGCTTAAATGCTGAGCAGAAGTAAGGTTTACATTGAAAGCCCTAAGTCCATTTTGACAACATAAAACACTTTCCCTTCATGCAAAGTGTGTTTGGGCTACACCTCTTGCCACACAGCGGGTAGCAGTTTTACACTCATGGACTTTCTTGAGTGTGCCTTGAATTTAATTGAACATTAGGGACACACGGGCATGAGTCATATCAAGATGAGGAGATTTGAGGGTCCTAAACAATTCTTGTTATCTTTTCTGAAGTGGAAGAGTGTACTATCGCAATCATGGCTTGTCTCCTGATTCCATAGCCCTTCTTTAGACTGTGATGAACTGATGTTCCACCAACCATGATTTTGTGACTAATTGCCTCTATTTTCCATGGTGTGTAATTTAGGAATGTGGCAGAGCATCATGTGGACACCACTAGGGCCTCATGCTGATGGTCTCCTCTGTCTGGATGACTTGTTTTTATCTTTGTCTTGGCTTTTTCCCAATTAAGCCATCTCTCTAAGAGAAATTTGAGCTTTCACACCCCTCCCACTCCTCCCCAAAACAAGTGTCTTTTTTTTTGTTTTATATATAAAAAAATCTTTCATGTCATCTTCTTCTATCATTTTATTATTGAAAATGTAGGCAACAGAACCTAAAACAATGCAACAATTACCACATGTCCAATATGGTGACACTGGATGACGTTCCTCAAATTGTGGAACACTTCTTACCTTCTTTTCTGATTTGTCCTTCCTCTTGGGTGAGCAGCTTGTGACCTACTTGGGTGACAAGCCCCTATCTTCCTGCACTTTTCTAGCTAGCTTTGAGGGTTGCTATGAACAATTTGATCCCACATAGTAAGTCTTAAAAAGTACCAAGCTCAGAGACGATTTTCTTTACTAGGTAGACCGTGATGGGTGTGGGTGTTGGGCTGCTAACCTCAAGGTCAGGAGTTCAAAGCCACAAGCTTCTCCAAAGGAGGATGACTAGACTTGCTACTTGTAAACAGAGTTACATTCTTGGAAACCCATAGGACCAGTTCTGGCCTGTCCTATAGAATCACCATGAGTTGGCATTGACATAATGGCAGGGAGTTTGGTGGGTTTTCCTTTGATTCTTTAAGTTAGGTAGGCTTTTATTTGGTTTAAAAGAAAGCTCCAGTGCATGTTTTTGGTTTATGATATCAAGGTTAAAGATTATTAAGTCAGGTCATGACTTTATAGGTTTATCCAGGCTCGGCAAATTCAGAAATTTTGGATTCCATGGGGATTGCAATTCTGCTTTTCATCTTCCTTCTTTGATCCGGATTCTTCTAAAGAAGATTCTAGAGAATCTTTGATGGAAACATTCAGCCATGGTAGCTTAAATGCCTACAACTTTTGTAAAGCTGTAAAATATTTCCTGTAACCAAGAACTCAGTTTAAGAAAGTCTGATGGGTAAAGATTCAGTTGCCATAAATCAATGTACATTGGGTATCACTGGCTTCATTCAGAGAGTTGAAGCATGACATCTCAAAGAATATGATTTTCTGGGAACTTTTAAGAATGCTCTTTCATGATTATAAGAGATCACAGGGAAGCAGTTAATTATGAAGGATGACCAAATATTTGGTTGATGGACTGTGTATTGGTCTGGGTAGACTAGAGAAATAAAATTCATAGGCACACATATACATATAAGGGAAAGGTTTATATACAAGAGCAACTGTACATCAAGAAAACATCCAGAGCCCCTGTGGCGTAGTGGTTGTGTGCAGGACTGCGGCCCACTGATATGGAGGTTCAATTCCAGCTCACAGGAGCAAAGGCTGAACCTCCTACTCCCACCATCAGAGGGCAGTGATAACTAAAAAAAAAAAAAAAAAGAAAAGAAAACATCCAGTTCAAGGTTATGGGTCCGATATTTGCCTATATGTCTGATACCAATCCATAAGTTCTCTTCAGACTCATGAAGCAAATGCAGCAATACCAGGACAATCACAGGCCAGTGGATGCAGAGTCTTGTTTATCCAGTGGTGGTAGAAGCATCTCAATGCTGGCAGGGGCCTTCTGTGGCTTCTCAAGCATCTCAGCACTGGTAGAAATCTCTACATGGCTTTTCTGGCTTCAGAGGTCTGGCGCCATCAGGGTAAATCCATGTGACTTCTACTCCAGGATATCTGGAGGGAATCAGCCTTCTGTCTTGTCAGTAGAGCATCTCCAAAGGACTGAATCATAAGTCTTTCACCTCCAAGGGGGAAATATAGCCAGATTTCCCAGAATTCTCAGGAGAAAGCCATGCCCGCACTTAGATCTCATTGGCTATCTGCAGATTGACAAGCTAGACTCCACCCCTACACTCCCAATCCTGAAGTTGACACATGACTGCTATAGTCTGGAACATCATAAAATTTCTGAACTTCATACCTTCGGTCACAGAGACAATCTTCTACATACTACTTGGGTGAGTAGTGAATGGCTGTTTTAAATGCTCATAATCTGCCATCAAAGATGCAATGATTGGTAACTCCATGAATGGAGAAAAGAATCATAAAAATACAAAGTCCATGGGAACAATTAATCCAAGGGAGTAACAAAACATGCAAACATTAGTCCCCATAACCCTGAGACCAGAAGAACTACATGTTGACTGGCCTCCACTACACACTGCTGTGAAAAGGATGACATTGCAAGGTCCTAAATTGAATTGGAGAAAAATGAGGAAAAAAATGCAAAGTTATACAGAAGATAAAATTTGCTGGTGACAAAGAGACAGATGTGATATAATGGTCCCTAGTCATCCTTCAGTTCTGTAATTGAATCCATTCCTCTGGTTGGTAAGAAAGTAGGTGGTAGGTAAGCAAGTAAATAATGATTTGAGGGCAGTATTTGATTAAATTTGATTAAAAGGGCAGTATTTAGCCAATGTCAAATTTCAGAGGGCTAGGAAAGAATGAAAAATGGAAACAAAAGCACAAGGAGAGAAAGCAGGGACTGCATTAAAGGGATTTCAATGGATGAGTTGAAACAAATGTGTATGAATTATTGAATATCAAGCTGTTCATCTTTCTTGTAAACCTTCACCTAATTTATAATAATAAATGGAAAACAAATCACTCAAAACTCTAACGTGAGGGGTGGGGATGATTGTGACCTTCAAAAGAGTTCAGCAAACACTAAGACATAGCAAAACAAGCAACAATGTTTTCTTCCTCTCTGTTCCCTCAGTATCAAACGTGGCACCAGGCTGAGTATTTGTGGAATGGGGGAAATTATAGCCTCAAATGGAATTAGGTTTACTCATCAGATAGCCTCTTATAATTAGGACTTTATTCTGAGTTATCTAGGTGGGCTCAAGGTTCTCTTTAAGATCCTTTAAAGTGGAAAAGAAAGATGGAATAGTCAGAGAGATACGAAGTTGGAGGAAGGAGACAGGAGTTAAAAATCACAGGTTACCTTGGAGGGCTAGAAAAGAAAGGGAATCGATTCCTAAAATCCATGAACTCTTAAATTGGATCCCATTAAAGTAATTTTTTTCTTATATTTGTTCATGGTTTTGTCTATATGCCTCTTCCAAGCTTTTAGCTCTAATCAAGTATAATGCCGGTCCATTTGTTAATATCAAAGGAAAATCCAGATTCCAAGGTTGTATTGTAAATTCATAATGGACATTGCCTAAAGTAAGAAAGTCTTTGCTTAAGCTATGAGTTAGGTCAAATTGACTAGAGAAAGAAATCCAAACACTTATATATGTAATGAAGAGCTCATAAATATCACAAAGACATCCAAATCCAGTCCATCTCAAGACCTTAAGTCTGATAATAGTCCATAAGTCCCTCTTCAGACTCACACAGTCACATCAAGATGCTGAATGAAGAATATTACCAGCTGGAGGGTGCAAAGTCTTGTGGATGCTTCCCAGGGCTCAGGTAGGTGGCTCATTGGCATGAAGGTGGAGGCAGAGAGAGAGAGGCGGGGGGAGGTTCTCAGAGTCTTCCTTATGAGAAGGCCGTGCCTATAAGGAGGTATCATCTGGCTGTACACTTTTATATATCAAGTTGACATGAAATTATGTAACTTCCACAGGCTTCAACATGTTTTTCTGTAATCTAAAACAATTCTTAATAAATCTAAAACAATTGTAATAAATAAAAATCATTGAGATATTGAGACATGGCTTGTGTTAGTGACATGGTATTTACCATATTTTTTTGGACCATTAGGTGCACCTGATCATAAGGTGCACCTGGTTTTTAGAGTAGGAAAACAAGAAAAAAATTTCCTAAACCAAATAGTACCAGTTTACTAAAATATTTATTAAAATAAAGCAAAATATGGTAATATTTAACAGGGTAAATCAACAATGGTATTAAGAACCATCACCATTTTCATTAACAAATGAGGGGAGGTGTATGCTGTGACCTAACTGACATTGAGACTCCAGGAGACTGGACTTTTCCTGAACACACAGCAGTCCACAGCATGGGAACAGCAGTGGACAGTAAGCAGGCAGATGGGATCATAAACAGATGTGCTGGGGTACCACACCTTTGGACCATAAGACACACCCTTGTTCCCTCCCACCTCCCACTTTTGGGGAAAAAAGTGTTTTATGGTCCCACAAATATGGTAGGTTGGGTTTGATTTGACTCAGAAGATCACAATGGTGTGAATGTTTTCTACTGTCTCATGCAAGGAGTTAAAGAAAAATATCCGAAACGCTACCACGGTGGTTTCAGAATTGAACACACACTGATATTACAATGAACAGAGAGACACCAGATCGTCAGAAAGATAGCTGGAGAGTGAAATCGATGCTTTGAAAGAGCAATACAAGACATAAGCAAGCTGACAGAAGAGCAGTGAAGCGTCAATAGGTCAGAGGTTTAGAGATGCAGCGTTCAAGAGAGATGACAGCCTCTCGGGAAGGAGGAATTCTCCTCACTGAGGCCCTGGATCAATAGGAGGGGGCTGATGAAATACCTCCTGCTATGCAATACCATCCTACATGTGCCCAAATGGAGCTCACTTCATGTCCAAGACGGTTCCTCATTCAGAAAGGAGTTTTACAACCAAGCTTGGCTTCTGTCGGATTTTCAGTCTGCATGCTGTTGCTTTCAAGTGTCGGGTATGTGCCAGGCATTTATTAGATGTGGAGCATAGTTGATCAGCGTGTTGTTCTTAGCTACTGCCAGTCGATCAGGATCACCTGTTGTGATCCATAGGGTTCTCCCGAAGCTGATTTTCAGATGTAAACCCACATCCTTTCTGCCTAGTCTGTTTCAGTCTGGATGTTTTGCAGAAACCTGTTCAAAACCCAAATCTCCCATGACAGGCAGGCAGGAGGTGGTTGTGCTGGGTGAGGTATATTGGCTGGGATTTGAACTGCAAGTATTCTATCACTGGGCTACCATTCCCCTTTGAGATTAATATAGCTACTAACACTTAGAGTGATTAAATGCATCTACAATGTCTGAATTTGCAGTTAAATGGCCCTCAGATGCGAATGAGGGGGCTAGATGTGTCAGAATCATCTAGAAAAGCAAACACAGAAAATAGAGCTTTATGTAGTCCTTATCCTGGAGTCTCCAATTCAGTGTGTTCAAGGACTCCGAGGCCCATGCATTTTTGTGAAACACCCATTCTAGCTCCTGATCCTCAAACTTCTACGAAGAGTCAGATGGCAAGCATGGCAGGCTTTGTAAGTCAGGCCTAATAGGTTTGCCACACACTCAACTCTGCCACTGCAGCCCCAAATCAAGCCATGGGCATTGTGTAAGCAAGCGAGCAGCGTGACTGTGGGAAGCTCCTTGTTATAGTTTGGATAAGGTATGGTCAGGGGTGGTAATCCCGGCAAGAGCTCATTTCCATGTGCAGGTAGCATGATGACCAAACCTAATCTGACTTTTCTGAGATTTGAAAATGTCTCCAGAAATGGGAAACGTTTCTGATGTTTGACAAGTCTTTGTCAGCTCCTGTGGAACACAAGAGCTCGAGCCCCATTCGGTTCAAATGGCATTTGCTATTATGAGTAACTGCAGACTTCCATGAGGAATGGTCACAAATGCATTATTGCCATCAAGAGTTTTCTTTTTTTTTCCTTTTGGTGTGTGCCTCTCTTTCCTTTGATTCATGCGTCCATTACATTGCTTCTCTCCCCATGTGGTGGTGGAGTAAGAGAGGACAGAAGGACTGGAATGGTCCCCATGCTCTCCTCTATTGGCAGTAGAGAAGGAATCTGCCATCATGCATGCAGGAGACATGAGGATTTTGGTAATAAGCACTCTCCTTCCAAACACAATTGGTTTGCTTCTCTTCCCCCAACAATCATGTAAAAATCAAATCTCAGCAACCTGTATGAATTGGGAATGACTTGATTAGAATAAATGGAATAAATTAACCAGGTTTTGTGATTTGGAGAACTCGTCTATTATTTCTCTATATAAAGTTAGAGTGATTTTAAGATGAGACAATCACAGGTGACTTAGTTGTAGAAATTCCTCCAATCTAGCAAACCATTTGTATTGTAAAGATGGACATAAGAGTGAAGACATGAAACTGGTTCCATTGTGCCCTCCTTTTCTTTTTTTAACCACATCATCCCAGAAAGAATATCATGATCTGAATTCTAGCTTACAAATCCATTAAGACTCAGGGATGTACACTGGTACAGATAGGAACCGGAAACATGGGGAATCCAGGACAGATGATCCTTTTAGGACCAGTGGCAAGAATGACCATACTGGGAGGGTGGAGGGAAAGTGGGGCAGAAAGGGGGAACTTCTTACAAGGATCTACATATAACCTTCTCAGCAGGGAAGTGGGAAAAGGGGGACAGCAGACGAAATAATAATGATTTGTAAATTATCATGGGTTCATGAGGCAGTGGGGAGGGAGTGGAAATAGGAGGAGCCAATACCAAGGGCTTAAGGAGAAAGAAAATGTTTTGAGAATGATGATGGCAACAAATGTACAAATGTGGTTTGTGTACAATGGATAGATGTGTGGATTGTGATGAGTTGTATGAGCTCCCAATAAAATGATTTTTAAAAAAGAATCACAAGATAGCACATCTTAATCTATGTGAAAAAATAGAGCATTTATCATCTTGGGTATAGATTAATACTTAAAGAGGCATATTGACTTTCTTGTTAAATTTTCAATTTCATTTACTTTCACTATGTGAGGAGTCCTGGTGTTGTGGAGGTCACTGTTAGGCTAGTAACTGCAAGGTCAGCAGTGTGCAACCCAGCAGCTGCTCCTTAGGGGACAAATGAGATTTTCTGCTCTGTTAAAGGATTGCAGTCTGGAAACCCACAGGGGCAGTTCTACCTCGCCTTAGAGTTTGTTATGACTCAACATTACCACAACAGCAGCGAGTTTTGAGTGAATGAGACTGTAATTCTTCCCCCTAAATTGGTCACTAAAACATAATACCCCTCACTTTGAGAAGTATCAAAAAAAAACTTGATGGAGTACGAAGTTAGTGTAAGTCTGCTTATGTTGAACACACAGTTTTTCAGTTTATGTTGAGGGAGATGGTGCTTCTACATGTGTCCATATATTACAAGAGGTTCACGAAACCTCTGTCCTTAGCTTTATTAGATCCCCATTTCACGTCTGTTTTGCTTGCGGGATTTTGGAATAGCATGGCTATTCTACAATGGCCTGCTAGTCCACCCACAGTTGCTTACTGTTTAAAACATTGATGGTGAGACGCAAGGAGCCCTGGTGCTGCCATGGTTAAGTACTTGGCTTCTAGTGGATATGTTGGTGGTAGAAGCTCATCAGCTTCGCTGCCGGAGAAACTCGTGGCCATCTGCCTCTGTGAAGACGCAACTCTGCAGTCACATGGATTTGACGCACAAGGACCCTAAAGGAGAGGGCAAGATGGCTTCATGGAATTCACAAGGCTGTAAAACTTTATTTTTAAATCTCTTTGGAAGTTTTATGGACTTGTAATTTATGTATCCTGCCACTCAGTATTTAACTATATTAAAGAGAGCTGAACATTCATCACTCCAATCAATTTTAGAATATTTGCTTCATTCGTGTTTCCCCACAACCTTCCCTGTCATAGCCCTAAGAAACCATCCAGTTGCTGTCTCTATAGATGCACCTACCTTCACTTTTATGTAACAAAAAATCATTCAATTAAAAGCAAAACAAAATAAACAACTATAGTCCTGCACTCCCCACCCCCCTCCAAGCAACTACCACAGAACAGAACACAGAAAAACCTCAATACCCCTAAATAGCAGGATGGAATAAAATCTAGAGCCAGTTGAAAGTGAATTAAAAGGAAAAATTAATGGTAAGATGTTAAATTTTATCCTTATTTTTTTGAGGGGGCATCACTGCCCTCTGGTGGTCGTGGGAGCTACCCAGCCCTCCTCCTGGAGAGCTACTGCTGGATTTGAACCACCAAGCCAATGGGCCGCAGTCCCGCACTCAACTACTATGCCACCGGGGCCCAGCCCCAAATTTTATCCTTATTACATCTGCAATAACCTGCATTCTGATACACTCTGTCTTGGGGCAAGATTCTTCATATCCTTGGCCAATGGATCTAGGGAATTCTATAGAGATAGTCCACGTTGGGGATCTCTAAATGGATTTTTGGCTTTTGGAACCATCTGCAAACTGGATATTCAGAATTTAAGCTTTGGTAAAATCCTGTAAATCTTCAGAGCACCATATCCTTTTCCTACAGAGCAGTTGTTGGGGTTGAAACATCAAACTCTCCGTTATCAACCGAATGCCACAAGAACACTTTATAAGGACACATCTACTCTGATAAGCAAGACTTGACTTGCTGTCTAAGGGACAGGTGGGTGTCAGGTCATCTACCTATCACAAAGTCATCTGCCTTGGCACAAAATTATCATTTGATTACATAAAGACTGATGTCCTTCATTCATTAGTACATTTATCTGATAACAAACATCGGCACATTTTGTTGATCTGTGTAAGTTCTGTGCTGGATATTGTAGGGACAAGGAGATGAAGAAGGTATGGTTTAGGTATAATGCATCTGATCCAAGCTAGTGGTAATCAAAATAAAAAGCAAGGGTTAGAATAAGGATGAAGAAGGTAAGATAGGATTGGGTAGAGAAACGGTAATGATGATTTACATGTAAGGAGCTTCTGCTGTCTGTCAAATCTGTGTTCACAACTTGATAGTCTTAAATGTTCTTTTAACACTATGCAGTGTGTTGTGAACATGATAGAACTTCCGAGGAGTCATAGTGGTGCAAGGGTTCTGTTCTCACCTGTTAACCCTACGGTTAGTAGTTCAGTCCTACCCAGTGGCTTTTCTAAAGAAAGACCTGATGATTTGTTCCCCTAAAGATTATAGCCAAGAAAACACCGTGGGGCATTTCTACTCTATCACACACAGAGTTACCCCGTGTGACTTAACTTGTGGGAATGAACTTGACACCACAGTGACAACAGAGAGCTTTCATCTGTAAGATCTAAAATTCAAACTTATCGTTCCACTCCAGAGTACAAAATCATCTCCAGGAAGCTCTCAGGAAAATCTTGCCATGCCAGGATTTCAATCAGAAGAAAAATGTCAGCACTGGTATTTAGGAAGTTATTACTGTAACAAAAGTGATACCATCAGGGGATGTAGCCTGGAAATGGAGGGCCTGTGGAGTGACCGTCAGTCCGACGTTAGGCAACCTTGCATTCATGGAAGTAGTTTGTGCTGTCTGTCAGCTCAATTTTTCTCAAGTGCAAAAGGATATGAATTATACAGCCTGTAATATTACCCTGAGAATTAAATGAGAGCATTGATGTAGAATAGACACTCAGTAAAAGTGATTGTTTTTGATGATGATTAAGATGAAATGTGCAGGGTTAACTCCATGCTCTAGAATTGCTCTCCCATTTGATTCTGTATTAGAAAATGATTGGTAATCATTGTTCATCATCTACTCCCCTCTATGGGATGCTTATATTTGAATGAAAGTCATTGAAGCTGTGAACCAAGACTGAAATGATTAAATTTGAAAGGAAAAATGTAAACAACTATTCATTGAGTAATCTAAGCCATCACTAGTTTTCTTTTGTAAACAGTGATAGAACACAAACAAAATTTATTCTTTCAAATCATAACTATAATTTGCAGTGTTTTGACAACGAGTTTCCCCTCTTCCTCAAAGACTTTTTCCTCCTTAAAAAAGTTTTATTGTGAATTGGGTGAAGGTTTACATAGTAGATAAGTTTACCATTCATCAGTTTGTCATTTTTGCTTTGTGTCATTGATTGCAATTCTAACAATGGTCAGACGAATGGTCCACAGACACATCTGTCTCTCTACTACCTGAGGTCAGAAAGACTAGATGGTGCCCAGTCACCACTACCAACTGTCCTGAAAGAGATTACATGAGAAAGTTCTGCATAGAATGGAATAAAAGTGTGGACTCAAACTCAAAGACATAAAAGAGACTAGAACTTCTGGTGAGATAGAGAGTGGGGACACTGGCATTCAGGCTCATCAGTACCTGCTATGTTTGGAAATGAACTCATTCCTAATGACTTTTGTGTTGAGTGCTTCATCACACTAGTTAAAACTTCCAGAACTCGGTTCAGTTATCACCAGCAGCTCCGAGGGAGAAAGACTGAGCTCTACTCCTATAGACACTTACTGTCTTGAAAACTCATGGCAGGGGTGAGTGAGGTGAGATAGCTTACGAGGCAGCATGAACTCAATGCTGGTGAGTTTGGTTTGGATTTGGTCTTCTTTTTTTATCAGCTGTGGTATCCTGGTAAATCTTCAGCTTTTCAATGACTCTTTGCTTCATCAAATAGAAGAATGTTGCTACTCTTAAATAGACAATGATTATTAATTGTGTAATATAGTGTGCTGTTATTGTGGTGCATGGCTATGGAAGTGGCTCTGACTTATGGCAGCTTTATGCAGAACAAAATACTACTCAGTCCTGTTCTATCTTCATGAGTGTTGGCCTATTTCAGTTCCATTCCCAGCACTGCATTGGATGATATGGATAGCACTGCTCCTAGCCATATGTTTTCCATTAACCAATTTTTCAGAAGGAGATAATCAAACTTTTCTTCCTTGTTTTAATTTATAAACTGTGCTAGTCTAGGTAGACTAGAGATAGAAATACAAAGACATTCATATGTGTACAAGAAAGAGCTTTATATAAAAGAACAATAGTATATTACAAAACTCATCTCAGTCCAGTTCAGATCAAGTCCAAAAGTCTGATATCATTCCATATGTCCAATACTAGTCTATAAATTTATCATCAGATTCACGCAGAACATGCAACGATATCAAGTGCAGGAGGATCACAGACAAGTGGGTGGAAAGTCTTGTGGATCCAGTGGCAGTGGAAACATCTTAGTGCTGATGTGGGTCTCCATGTGGCTAGTCTAGCTCCAAGGCTTCGGCTGCCATCAGTCTACTTCCATATGGCTTATTAACAGGAATGTCTCTCAGAGAGCATTTCTGTGTCCCATCTCCAGTGAGCTAATTATCTCCAAATGAGGTCATCAAGTTGCGACCTGATTGACAGGTTAAACCCCACCCCTTCACTCTTCATAGTCTCAACTTGATAACAGATTATGTAACTGCCACATAAACTCTGCTCAAACTTGTCTAGCTTTCTAAATCCTTGCAGCATATTTTGAAATATCAATAGCCATATTCAAGCTACCACAATAGGACAAATGGCGAGATGGGCAGTGGTGTACATAATTCTAGATACTTAACTCATGTTCAAAGCAACAGCATTCAACTTTCCTACGGTCTCAGACATAACACAAAAAGCATCAACTAAATGTGTTCTTCCTTTGTTACACCAAGGAGAAGAGGTTTCAAAGTCTGAGTCTCTTTGACACCATATGGATCTTGAAATAAGCCTCAAACTGCTTAGTTGGAAATTTTGCTCACAGAACTTACAATTTTTTTTGAAAAGACCATGTTTCATACAATGGAGAAGATACCTCTTACAGCTCACAGCTCTTCTGAACTGCAGGGGAAGGCACTGCTCTCGTGCCCAAAGCAACTCCTGGAGTCATTTTCAGTGAGAGCCACTCACCAATGGTCGGCTGCCAAGACAACTGAGACTGGAGGAACTGCATTCAGTGTCTTCCAACTCTGGAAAGTGGTCAACCCAGCCCAAGCATATTGTCAGTGTTTTATTAAAAGAGTTGATTTGGGGAATGTTGTGTTTGCCATGCCATGTCATGCCTTGGAGCCTTGATTTCCAGCCTTTATTTATCTGCCTAATTGTTGCTATGGAAATTCAATATTTAAAGAGGTAATTATTGCTGATCTTGTTGCATGTGTCCATTTCTGATGTCCAGCTGTTAGCTCTTTAGCTCCAGTCTAGCAGATTAATTACTGCTATTGATTACTTTGAGCCTCCCTCTTCACACCTGCAGTCTGTGTAATTAGCTGGTGGCCTCCTCTGAAAATTAGGAGCAGTTTCATTCTGGCACCTTGCCATTTCCCAGCCATGTGCACTGCACTGATGAACAAAAGCAAATCTATTTTAAATAGAGTTATCTGGGTAATGAACTCTTTGTGTTTTTGAACTATCCGTGGATAATTCAAATTACCCTCTGTTAGCAAATATTGCACCTCATTTGATGACTATCTGCAAAGAAAAAAAATTCCAAAACACTGCTTTTTATTCCCATTCCCACCTTGCAGAAATTTGTTTCGGTGTGTGGTTAAAAAACAAAACAAAATCCCAAACAGCCCCCCCACCCCAAACAAAACAACTTTTTAACTCTGCTACGAAGGGTATTGGGAGACAGAAATAGGTTTCCTAATAGAGCCCCATGGAAGCAGCAGAGTTTGCATTCTGGCATATTCCAGGCATCCAGATAGTGATGTTCATCCACTTGATAGACTCACACTTCTCTTCTGAGAGACCAATCACCATTCTTGGGAGTCATTGCTATGCATTGGGGGTGGAGTAAGTTTCCTATCCAATCCATAATTTAGGTAGCAATATGGTAGAGAAATTGGAAGTGTCTTCAATTATTCTTCCCAAGTTTATTTCAGCTTGTAATAAGGGTTTGTTGTTGTTGTTTAATTTTTATTCTCCTCCCTGCTCATTGGAATCTAACCTTGGCATGGCCAGACATTGAAATCTAGAGTTATGCCTCTGGTGTCCTGTTATGGTACTTTCTCATCTGTCGTGTGTTCCTGCCTATACACTCAGGAAACACAAGTTGGTCATAGGATTGGGCGGGGACATCCCAAGTAATGACATGCAATGATCACTAACGTGGCCAGCTGTTCTTTTTCAGGCTGACAGGGTACCACAAATGTTGCCTTCAGCTATTTAACTTGTGCTGAGTTATTACACTCAGGGTTATTGCTTTTTGTGTAGAAAAGTAGAGAGCTCTCCTCCTGCTGTGGCATGCATCTGCCAGCTTTCATTGGGAGCTTAGAGTGCGTGAGGATGTCCCAAAGCCCACTCAGCACACGGAAGGGAAAATTCCCAAAAGTCGACCCTTGTCACAAGGAGGAAGTCATCATTCCACTTATTGACAGGACAAATATGTTTTTTTCTGGGTCACTGCCCCATGGGATCAATAAGACAGCACCTACCAAAGCAAAGAAAGAGCATCTTCTGAGCTCCTGGGCGTCAGGTGGGAGAGAAACATGGGGCTGAGAAGAAGAAAGAGTAAGAACATCCTTTCACTCATCAACTCCACAAAGCTTTGGGGTATCGCATGGAGTGGCTGAGTCACAGCCCTCAGACCAGAAGGTCCCCAGCTGGAATCTCATCATTTCCACTGCTTCCAGATGAGAATCTAAATTGTGTGCTGCCATTTGGAGGCCTTCTGGGCAGGGTCTCTCAGAGTCACCAGTTATTAGGAATGCCTCCTATTATCACAACCCTAAAAGCTATTTGAACAGCAGCCTAATGTGACTGTGGTTTCCAAGGACCATTTGCTGGTATTACAGCTCTGCTTGGCTGTGAGAGGGAGCAAGTAAGCAATGCGGCCTTCTCCGTGCACAGAGAGGAGGATCAGAGGCACCAGAGAGATACAGAGTTGGCCATAAATGTCACCACCACCCCCTCCCCAAATAGAAACAGTTTTTGTTATCCCAGCAAAGTCATTCCTAATTCTGGAAAATAGCATTGTTTCCCATATAGGAGTGTAAACCTGAGGCATGCACACAAAGGATCATTTCACTCAACTCAAAATTTAGAAATGTAGTTTGGAAAAGACTCAATAAAGTGACAGGGTCATCTGTTATTCTTAAAAAAAAATCAACCATTTTCCTACCCTTCCTCATGGCATGATGTTCTTTTCTAGGGGCCGGTCTACTCTGATAACATGTCCAGATTTTGTGAGATGCTTTTGCCATACACGCTTCTATATAGCTTTCTGGTTGCACTTCCTTCAAAAGACATTTGTTCTTCTGGCAGTCCATAGTATTTTCAAAGACTCATCTAGTGCTTTTCAAATGTCAGGAAACATTTATATGTAGCTTCTCATTAAATGTCACTATAAAATTAAATATGCTCCACTTTATATGAGTCTATATACATAGCGTGTGTTTAAAATTAGATGCAGCACCGCTCGTTCTAGTGCATGAAACTACCTCAGCTCTAAAAAAATGTAAAGTGTATCTAGTTAAGTTTTATAAACCTGATTTTTAGAGACAGGTAAGTTTTTGTAAAAAGCATAATAAAGTCTAACTATTTTTTGAATATGTTCAAAGTTACTGAAAATATTTTTAAAAAATCTACTATAATACTATTAAAACAAAACAGACTCATTACGACTGAGTCAATTCCAAGTCAAATGAACAGGGTAGAATTCCCCTATGGATTTCTGAGACAGAAAATATTTACAGGCATAGAAAGCTTCATCTTTCTCTTATAAACCATAATAAAGTATACTCAATAGCTAAGTGAAATGACAGAGAATTATCTAATAAATAAAAAATGAGATGATAGATATTGAGTGGGTATCATGTAAGATATCGTGTTAACTGCTTTGAGTAGATTCTCTTTATTTCCACAGTAACCCAGGTGTAATCGCTGTTGAGCAAAAGCCCATTAGAATCATTGTCCATGGGTACTTAATAGCTGATTATTCTTAAGTAATTCACCAGATCTTTTTTTCTGACTTGGTTTTGGGTGGACTCAAACTTTTTGGTTAGCAGCCAATTGTGATAACCCTTTGCACCTCTCAGCAAGTACTCACCTCCACACTAGATGCTACCATTCCTTTGATTTCACAGATGAGAAAGTTGAAACTGACAAGTGACACCACTTGGCTATGGTCAAAAGGAACACATGACTTCATATGTCTATGGAACCACATTTGCAAAGATTTTTTCTTTTTTTTCTTTCAGTCCAATTGAACAGCATCCTTGGTGTTTGATTTCCTTTTTTATGAATTCTTTCATGTCTTGGTGGATTAAGAACCTTCACAAAATTGATTTCTTCAGACCCAACTAAAATTATGTATGCCATGTGCTAATGTTTCATGTAGTCCTTTTATTTTTTAAAAAGTCTCCTTGACATGTTTCCACATAGCATACAATTTAATCATTTAGTTAAATTAAGAAGAACCATGCAACCATCATCACAATCAATTTCTAAACATTTTCTACTTGTCCTCATGGTTGTTGGCTCCTCAGTGCCTCCATCCCTCTCTGCCATGTCTTTAAGTAATTATTAACTCACTTACTATCTCAGTAGATTGACCTATCCTGAATATCATCTACAGAAAATCAAGATATTTTTGATGTCATGAGCATAGAAATGGGTATACAAAACCAACAAATGAGAAGAGTCATATGAGAAGAAAGTTTGTCAACAACCAAACCAAATGTATCCTGTATTTATCACCTATTAAAAGCTGTTGTGAAAGGAGTTCCACGTTCTTTGGATTCTTTAGGGAGGATGGCTGGAATATCACTCGGGCACAGAGGGGGACTCATTGGGGTCATGCAGAATATCAGAGGTTGTTCTGAGTCCTCCTCTGGGGAAGCCTTTTTGCTGAAGGAAACACATGTTACTATGGATTTTGATGATGGGCATAGAAGAGGGGGGATCTCCTTTACCCACAAATATGCTGTAGTCTCTCTTGCTGAGTCCAACTAGTAAAATAAAAATTCACCTTCTGTCTAAAAGAGCACAGTTTTCAAATATAGGTGGCTCTTTATGTTTGTTTATTTGTTTTTCTTCTTTTAAGTACAGCTGGCCCGTGAATAACATGGGCTTGCAATGGGATGAAAGCCTAGAGTGTGGATTAAAGTTCAATGTAAAGAAGACTCAAATCCTCACAATGGTCTAGGTTGTGATAAAAGGAAAAAAGGTTGAAGTCGTCAAGGATTTTGCCCTGCTGGGCTCCACAATCAATGCTCATGGAAGCAGCAGCAGAGGAAATATTCTTGCAGAGAAGGCTACCATAACACTGCATTCTCTTTCAAATGATGAGATCAAATGATGCACTCTGTTAGGTTAAATGTGCTACACAAGACCTCTTTCAAATATTGAAAAGCAAAGATGTTACTTTGAGGACTAAGATGTGCCTAACTTAAACCATGTTATTTTCCATTGCCTCATATGCAGGTCAAAATTGGACATTGATTAAAGAAAACTGAAGAAGAATTGATACATTTGAATTGTGGTGCTGGAGAAAGCAATTGAAAGCATCATGGACTACTTTCAATAGGACAAACCTATCTGTCTTGGAAGAACTACAGCTAGAGTGCTCCTGGGAAGCAAGGATGGTGAGCCTTCACTTTACATACTTTGGGTATGTTGTCAGGAAAGACCAGTCTTTGAAGGAGGACACCATGTTTGGTAAAGCAGAGGAGTAGCAAAAAAGAGGAAGGCCTTCAATGAGAGGGATTTGAGAGAGCAGCTGCAACAATGGGCTCAAATATAGGGACAATTGCAAGGATGGGACAAGACTGAGAAGTGTTTCATTCTGTCAAGTGCAGGGACACTGTGGGCCAGAACCAACTCAATGGCACATAATAACAGTAACTCATGGAATTGAAAAAATAGAAATGGAATGCAGTGATGGTAGTCTTCTCTGCACGAATATTACCTCTCTCCAGTACATTTCATAGAACAGTAAAAAGTGATCTTTTCCTGTTCTTGGGAAATTTTCATCACCTCAAGTGCAATATCGTAAACCTTGGGTCACACAACGGGACTTAGTTAAGTCATGACTTAACTAGAACATGTTGCACTGCATGTTGTCTGCTGTAGATTGAGGACTGCTGCTGTGAGTGTTGACTCTTTCAAGATAGAGAACTCCAGCAGGAGGGTCACGGCAGAAAAAGAAGGAACACCAGGAGCCCCTTATTGCAGTTGTCCCAGAAGATGCGGAAACCATGCATTTTTTGAAATACCTCTTTATCTCATATTTCAATGCCTGCCTTTTGTGGGGGCAGTATATAATACATAAAACATATGAACTAGGTGTTATGAGAGTGTCAGACTGGGTCAACAATATAAAATTGGTAGTTTGGTAGTATGTGAATCTTGGACTGCGTAAGGGTGGAGGTGGTATCCCTATTCTGCATGTTGTTTTGGATTCAACTGTAATATTTCACTAATCTGGTATAAGCTTATAACAGCAAATTCATTTCCCATTTGTCAACTTGAACACAACAGGTCGAGTGATATCTGTGGCCTTTCTCAGGTAAATGGCATTTGTAGCTTCACTTTGAGGACTGAACAGTTAATTTTCCAAAGAAACAGTCAGAATAACTAGTGGTTTCATATGTATACATGGATAGCACAGGCAGGAAACACATATTTGTAACTTGAAACATAAATGTATACCACACACAGTCATGTGAGCACACATAAAAATGTATACATCCCCACGCATGGATGCACACACACACTGATACCTGCAGCGCTTCCCAGGTTTTCTGACAAGGCTCTTTGGGAGGGTGATAGCAGTTTCTCAGTATGATGCAAATGTCTTCAGATGCCAGGAAACCATTTTCATTTTGTCAATCACAGACCACTGCCCAGAAGGCCTTTCTCGCATGATCTGCAGCTGACCTTTCAGAAACTCTTGGGACCACAAAATTTGATGGTTCAGTTTTGAATGTTTCACTTTTCTAGGTTTAGTAGTGTCCACTTGTGAGAATTGTCTCTCTCCTCAATGAGCTGAAACTGCTGTCATGAACTCTTAAGCAGATAAATTGACTCCAACCTTGGTTGCATGATTTTACTTAAGATGTTCAATTAATTCTGTTTTGCTACCAGCTATTGTATGATTTTGTAATTATTCAAAGAGTGTTGAACATACAAAGCAGTAGGGGACAGAGTCATGAATTATTCTACCTTGCCTAGTGTACTCATGGCGTGTTCACTCCAGTTAGGAAAGAAGAGACAAAGGCAAGACATGCTTTTGATGTAAGATATTTTCTTGTCATATAAGGCAGTCTTTAACTGATGTGAACACATACTCTGGCCCTGTAAGAGATGCTAATTAATGCATTAAAGGTTGGCTTATTAGGAGCTGTTAAATTTTCTTTATTTACACAGAAAATCATTTTTTAAAACAAAATCATTCTCTTCTATCTTTTTCACCCTCCCTTCCTTCCTTCCCTTTTCTCTCCCTGCAGCCCTCAGTCTGTTGTTACTCTTAGTCTCCCCCTCACCCTGCCTCTCTGGTTTTCTTTCTTTCTTTTGAGATAAGACTTTGTTTGGGGCGGCCATGAGGTGTGTTTTCTCTGCAGTGAATGATGACAGGTGGCTTGATAAAGTTGTCATGTATTCACAGATATTATGGTCCACTTTTCTGCAGCAAACATCGTTTAATAATTGATCAGTATCATTTGTGAGAGCAGGGGGAAAATCTGGGAGTTTTAAACTAATTTGCAGCTTCTTGCCACACTTGGTGTGTTTATAATGAGCTTTTCTGGAGCTACAGGTAGTGGGCATTTTCTCTGCAGACGTGCAGGGCAACTTGTCAAGACATCCTGCAGGGAAGCTTGCTCAGAGAAGGTCAGCCAGGAATCGAATTGTATTAGGTGATGCTGTGGAACATAATTGACTTCTCTCTGTCTCTGGAAAGTGATATAAGGCCAGGCTGACTGAGCAGAAGATGCCCCTTTTCAATTCCCTCTCCCACAATTTAGTACATCTTTGTTGGTTGTCCTTCCTTCTACCATCTTTCTTTCCTTATTGCATATTATTATTATTATTTTTAATAGCAAACCCCCTCATTGTCACCTACATAGTCTTCGTTACCAAATTAAAGATAAGAAAGATTTCTTATGATAAATAGCCCTCAAATTTCCAATCTGTTCCATCTTGTAGGTCTTCTATGTTTAATATATAGATGTATTTATATATGTATGTGTGTATGTGTGAATATATATAATTGTCCTTCTCCCCAGCATGAAAGCAACTCTGATTATGTGAGACAGGCTAATGCTGTAGAAAGTCATATTCTTTTATATTCTTCAATGTGAAGCTTTGTTGTTTCTGTCCATATCCTTTGTTGGACTAAATATATCCACTATTCTCAGCAGATTTTTCTTTACTTCTTTCTCCTTGGTAATAAATAGCAGTGACCAAAATTTGCCTTTGTTAAAGTTGCAAACCTTCCACTATTTCTGCCAAAGCCAATGGTAAGAATACTAGAAATGGGCAGATACCCATCCTTTCAAAATAAATTGTATTTATGATAATATGAAGAAAAGTAATTGTGTTGCATTTTTGTTAAAATCAGGAATGTTGTGCAAATAGGGGTTGTATCCATTCATAAAGTTTATTCCATTTCTCTGCTGAGTAAATCATCAGAGAAGCTGGATTACATGAAGACGAATATGGCATCAGGATTGGAGGAAAGCCTATTAACAACCCACGATACAGATGACAAAACATCGCTTGGTGAAAATGAAGAGGATTTGAAGCACTTGCTGATGAAGATGAAGGATTGCAACCTTCATTATGGGTTACAATTTAATGTAAAGAAGATCCTCACGATGGGACCAAAAAGTAACATAATGATAAATGGAGAAGCATTTAAATTGTCGAGATTTTTCCTACTTGCATCTTCAATCACTGCTCCTGAGAGCAGCGATCAAGAGTTCAAAAATGTGTCGTGGTAAATCTACTGCAGCAGTTCTCTGTAGAGTATTGTACAGCACAGCTGTTACTTTGAGGACTGCAATGCGCCTGACCCGAGTCATGGTATTTTCCATTGCCTCATATGCTTGTGAAAGTTGGACCTTGAATAAGGAAGACTGAAGAAGACTTGATGCATTTGAATTGTGGTGCAGAAGAAGAATTTTGAAAGTACCATGGACTGCTCAAAGGACAAACCATCTGTCTTGAAAGAGGCAAGACCAGAGTGCTCCGTGGAGTCAGGGATGGCGAGACTTGGCCTTATATATGTTGTCAGGAGATTAGTGTCTAGAGAAAGACATCATCTTAGGCCAAGTAGGGATGTGAAGGTGAAGAAGTCCCCCAAGGAGCTCTATTGCCACCATGGCTGAGACAATGGCCTCAGGCCTAGGACCAGTTGCGACGATGGCACAGTTCTGGGTAGTGTTTCTTTCTATTGTGCACGAGGTTCCTATGAGTCCCCATGGGTCAGAACCAACTCGATGACACCTGACATCAACAGACAACTGTATCAGACAGTGGGCCACTCAACCATTGCCTCGTTTTCTTCAGAGAATTTCCAAAAGTGGAATTGTAGGAAACCCGTCATAGAAACAACTGCGAACAGAATAGCAAGATTGATGGAAAGCAGGATGGAGTGTAGGGGATAAATACACAATGATATTCACGAATCCTTATTTTTAAGAGGATGAGTGAGTGGCCCAGATAATTTCTATTAGGGATTGTGTCGTATTCCCCTAAATATGTGTTGGAAACCTAACTCCTATACCTGTGCTTGCAATTCCAAAGGGGAATTGTCCCGGCCCGCGGGACATTCAAACGTGGATCTCTGGGTCTGGAGCCTGGAAGACGAAGATGGGCAGGAGATGCGAAGAATGGAGGCAAGACAGGATTCCGATCAAGCCTCATTTATTGGGGCAAAACTCAAGGTATATAAAGCTAATGGTCAGGAGTAAAGGTCACAGCTTATGCTAATGAGGTAGAGTCAACATGGGCCAATCCTGGATGAGTGCCAAATAAAGGGGAAAAAAAGGCGCTTATGTTAATAAGGGTGATAAGGGGTGAGTCTTTCAGCCAATAGTAGTAAAGATTTATCCCGCATGTCACTGTAGTGGAACTAGGTGCCCTTTGTGCGTCTGGTGGTCTTTGCTAAAGCCCTGGGGCGGAAGGGATTGTTTGCAGAGCAAACAATGGCCTTTCAACCCGGCTCTCCACAGGGAATAGAGTTTTATTGGGGTTTATTACAGCTCTTATAGCATTCCATACATCAATTGTATCAAGTATATTTGTACATATGTTGCAATTATCATTTCCAAAGCATGTTACACTTGAGCCTTTGTTATAAGCTCCTCTTTTCTCCCCTTCCTACCCTACCTTTCCACCCTCATGAAACCTTGATCAATTTTATATTGTTATTATCATTTGGTACCTTACACTGCCCATTGTCTCCCTTTACCCACATTTCTATTAAACGGATGGTAGTCTGATGGAATTGCTTATTGTACGCCTCTTGTTGATTTACACAATGAGGAACAAATATGCTGCAATTTCAAATTGGGACTAGACAGTTTTAAAAATATATATATGACATAGATCCATGACATGGATCGGTAACATGTGATGCTAATCACATGTCATGGGTCCTAATAGGAATTTGCATTTCAAAACTTGCAGAAACATTGAGATTTCCATGAGCACTAATACTATATGTCCATATATTTATGTTGAGACTCTCTTAATTCCATAATGCCTAAGGAACACATAGCCATTGAGTCAAGTCTGACTACAGTGCCCCTGAAGTGACAGAGTAGAACAGCTCCACAGTGATTCAAGACCATACATCATTAGAGGCCAAGACAACTTCATGTTTCTTTTGCAGAAGGGCTGCAGGGTTTGAATTTGCTGACCTTGTGGTTAGCAACGTACCTTTAACCCACAGAGCTACAGACTGGGAAAAGAAGCTCTTCTTTCTTTCTTTCCTCTTGTCATATTTTTCTGTGCCTACCCACCTCTCATCTGGATGGGATGTTGGGCAACAGATGATCCTTTGGGTTCATCGTATTGCCCAGCTCCCCAGGCATGAATAATTAGGAAGTACTTAAGGATGGTTCCTTGGCAGGGACAGAATTAGACATTACTTACTCAAGAGCACAGCAAGACTTCTTGTGAATTCATTTACATACCAAAGAGCGAAGGCCATACTGCTGGTGGGATCTGAAGATAGGGAAATGCTTCACACCCCGCAGCACTCTCACTTCAAGCAGTATTTTCAGGGTAAGGATTTTATTTGTTTACCTAAGTTCCCAGACTCCCCAGAACTTATGCAGGTTTTCCTATTAGTTGAGCAGAATCATGTCAGAATTGTCATAGCCTTGTTTTGGATCCTTTCTGGAACCCGAGGAGAAATGTGAAAGTAGGAGTCATGCTGGGGTAGTGGGTTATGCACAGGGTTGATTGCGAACTGAAAGCTTGGCAGTTCCAAACTACCGGTTACTCAGCAGGAGAAAGGCAGCTTTCTTTGCCTGTAAAGATTCACAGCCTTGAAAACCCAGAGGGGAAAGTTCTCTTTCTTTTAAGGTTACTGTGAGCTAGAATTGATTTGATTGCAGTGAGAAATTAATAAAGCTATTTATGGCTAGATTAAAAAAATACATTACATAAAGGAGGTTGTATATGTATACAGGATAAAATCCAATTAGGGCAAGCCACATGCATGTAAGGTCAGAGGGGAGATGGCTTCAATACGGAAAGGTAGCAGACTTAATTGATTGTAGAATGAAAAATTTGAAAGCCTGATTCAAAATAATTCTAATCAACTCCATGCCCTACTGTAAAAATGACGAGGTAGTGCAGATAGAAGAAAATTACAGATTTTCAGATGTAGCCCAAGAAGGCATATACATATTGACTACAGAGAAGTTGCCATACTCAGATCCCAGGAGTAGATGAGGTTCCAGCTAACAAAGTCTTCAACAAGCCTAAATTGTTTTCTATTTACCGCTTTATATTGTATCTGGGTACAGAGATCAAATTAAACCAGTGTTCCTGAATCTCTTCCACTCAACCCTATGCTTATTCTTTTTTTTTTTTTTTTTAAATTTTTAAAGAACATAGAGCTGTTCATTGTTAAGGACCTAATTGCATTGGGGGAAAAATGTCTCAGGTATACCTGAAGAAATCTAAACACTAATGGGGCATAGTGATTATTTTAATGACACATACAGGTTTTCCTTCTATACTTGCTTTGTGTTAAGGGGGAAAAGTTTGTGTATACTTCTCCCTCCTGTGTTACCTTGATCAGTATCCATATGTTCAGGGAAACAATTATGCTGTCTGTTAGCACGTGAATATTGGGTGGGCACATAGTAAATCCATGGGACACGAAAGAGAGCAAAAGAAGAAGACTAGGAAAACAAGGGTTTTTTGAAAAATGAAAAGTGAGTGAGAAATGGGCAAGTAGGGGACTAAGTGAGAAATTGGGTAGTTTGAACAGGTCCAGTGTATAGTTTCTTTCCTAAGATCCATAAGATTACTCCTTAAATAGTACATTTAAAGAAAAGCAATCTTTGGCTTCTTTTTAGGTACTAAACTATATGCTATCACTATAGAGTTCCCCTTTAAACTTGGCTCATCAAAAAAGGAATAACAATATTTTGAGGGGGGCATTTCTCACTGATTAGAGAGACACAAAATAGATTGCTATTAATGAATATTACTCATGCTTAACTACACATTACAGTAGAGTTAGAAAGTTTGTGTAATGACCAGAACATTATCATTCTTTTTTTTATAAATCATGTTATGAACAGAAATAGCATCTTTTGACTGTGACAGCCGTCTAGACATATTCATGTTGGTGTGTAATGTAGGCATGGGTGGTCCAGAGGCATTCTCAGTCTGGTGGTCTTCATGAGAGTATTCACAGTACTTTATTAAATTATCCACCAGACATGTAGTGATTGCTTTCCTGTGACATCAAGAGATTTGATTTTCAGATGTATTTGTAGTTTGCCCTTGCTTTCTAAATAGGAGCCTTTGTATTCAAGGATCTCAGTCTGATAAAATTGAGGATTTTTGTCCATAATAATGCTTCAGATATAATTGAGCAATTTTTTGTCAAGAGTCTGGTCAACAGGGCTAGACAGAACCCACACATTTCATTCTGTTTGTAAGGGGGGAAAATCTGTTAGCTGTGCTTCTCATGTTCAACTTTCAACTAGTCTACTGAATGGCTGACATATACAATTCCAAATGGAGCATTCCAGTTTTAAAGTGTTTAGCCACGAGTCCATAAAAATTAAGCCTACCTTGTAGATGTCACTGCATTATTGGCTGTGGGGCTTTCTGAATAAGGCAAGACTTAGTTTTTATTTCAAAGGAATCTGTCATCTTCAAGAACACCAGTTGTTTAGGGCTCAAAAGCATAACAAATGCTGCCATCACTGATTTTTCTGACAAACTGCCATGTGTATGGCATTTGATATATGATTTTTCCATAAAGGCATATAACTTGACTGGAGAATTAAGATGGGCTTACTTTTGGGGTGGAAATAAGGGTCTTTGCCATGTGCTTTGAGAACTCTCCTGTGTATGACCTGGAGTAGGGGCTCCTTCTGTCGATGAACCAGCCAACTCTGAAAGGTCATTCAAATCAAGCATGGTATTCTGGGTGGGAATTGTCCTGAAAAAGAAAATGTTTATTAAAGCCACCAGGAGAAAGCAGTGTGTGTGTGTGTGTGTGTGTGTGTGTGTGTGTGTGTGTTTGAAACGTCCTTTCTAGAGGTTTCCTTTCCTGGAGCAACAAGTAAGAAATATGGAGGTCTTTTTATACTCCTGGTATCATTGTTGTGTGGTCTCACTGGGGGAAGTCCTCAATAGGTCAGAAGTTTGAACAAAGCTGGGAATGTAATCCTTGGATCTTGTCACTGGGGGTCCCCCCCCACTACCTTGCCAGAAAACGTTGCCAATCTAAAAACTAGCTAAGTAAAACATTTTCAAAAGTAACTCAGTCAGATTTTGCCCACTCCTCTGATTCCAGGAAGCAGTATCTAATTCAATTCCTATGCTTAAAAAAAAATTCATCTGAGCGAGAAACACCAGCTTGCTGACACCCTCTTAATGGAGGATGGCCAAGGCAACTTTCGAGCCCTCCCCACGTTGCAAAGAGTGAGCCCAGCAGTGAAGCTCTGAATAGGTCCACCCTTCTGTTATGTAGCCAGCAATCTGCTGCCTTCCATGGAGGGGAATCAGAACCGAGAGGCAGGTTTGCATCTCCATTCAAATTAGAAACCTGTCTGTTTTTGAGCAACGTCCCTTCCTTCTCCATGGAGATTTACCAATGAACAAGGCAAATAGGGGCCTGCCATGGAATGATCGTTCTGTCAGCTAAAACCCGACTTGGGAGGCATTGTCCCTTTGTGCTGTGTTGAGTGGATTCTAGCAGAGGCTACGTGGGAACATGAGATAAGTCACTATGCCCTATAAGCGACATCATCCAAAGGAACTTTAAAATCCTTATTTGAAAACTAAAGAAAGGCATCAGAGTAACAATTCCCCATCTCCCCACCCAAACTCCTCCTCCTCCATGTTTTCATCAAGAGCGCTTTGTTGTTACTTCAACAGGCCCTGTGTTGTGGTGACTTGTGTGATACAAATAAAGCAAGACTAAAATTTTAATTGTGAAGTTTTAAAGGAGAGTAATTGCCTAGTGTTGGTTAATTCCGTCTTTGTGCGATGACAGCAGCTGCGTTTCCCTGCCTTGTGTGTGTGTGTGGTTTTTTTTTCAACAGATGGCATTATTTCTTATGGAGTGTTACAGTATCGACCGATGTGACACCGAAGGAGAATTCTGTGACAGTGTGTTAAGTCAGATAGTACTGACAGCCCTGCTGAGCAGCACTGCAGAACTGCACGTTGTGGATCTTTCCTCACCCCTGTCGCCCCCACCAAATGGTCTCCATTTGAGGCATGTGGAAGCCAGAGCTGAAAGATAATGGGAAAATTATGTTCCTTTTCGAATGCACTTCTTTCCATACGATTCACAGGCCTGGGATGAGGGACTGTGGCCAAAAGGTTCCTTTACAGAGTCAGCCTGGTATGGTTGTTTCTGTCTCCTCCAGGTAAGAAAGTGGAGACATATTAGTAGCCCTGAATAACAGGTTAGGACCTCATGCAATTTGCAGGCTTTGTTTCTCTGGATTGAATGCCTTAGTAGAAATTCCTGCAGCGAAACTGAGACAAAATAATATTTAAGGCCCTTTCTAGTTCTTTTTTTTGTAGGGGGCATCACTGCTCTCCGGTGGTGGAAGTAGGAGGCCCAGCCCCACTGCTGGAATTGAACCTCTGTCCCAGTGGGCCGCAGTCCCACACACAACCACTACACCACCGGAGCTCAGCCCCCTTTCTAGTTCTTACTGCTACTTGTTTTCAAATTGCCTTCAACTCATGGTGACCACATGCCCAACAGAATGAAAGACGACACTGTCCCGTACCATCCTCATGTCTGCCAATATGTATAAGCCTTTGTTGTCTTCCAACCCAGGTGATTCATTTTCCAATACTGTATTGTAAAATTCTGGCTCAATCCATAGAGTTTTCATGGATAATCAGCCCATTCTTCCTCACCTGCCTTAATCTGTAAGCCCTATGGAAACATGTCCATCCTGTGTGACCTTGCTGGTATTTAAACTCTTGGCATAGCTTTCCATCTCATGGCTCCATGAAAGCCTCCACTGTACAACCACCTGACAGACATAGACCTTGCAGAAGATTGAGAAGAGGGAGCACAATGTCCCTGGTAGGAGTTAGATTGCTCTGTATGCTACTGATATTGGTCAAAAGTCGAGACGAGAACATCAAGTCCCACGTCAAGGGAGTCAGAGCTCTGCACAAAGCAAGCTACCAGACTGTTTCATGTTGGCTTTATCACCTCCTTCCCAAGGTTGGACTCCAGATATGATGAGCCTATATTATTGAAAACTGGTGAATCAATCTAAAGAAGAGATGCTGCCGTCTGCTGGGGGTTCCATGATAGGTCAAGTGTGCTCCTTACTTTAGAGGAGGCCATCACATAGGGAAGACAGGCAAGGACATGGGCAACTGAAGTTGAACCTCATAGGGCTTAGGTGGGACAAGTATAGGATGCTATGGAAATAGTCAGTAGAGGCTGCACACCCAGCTGGGGGCATGGAAGGCTTTCAGGCATACATGGAATCTAAGCTAAGACTGGTAAACCGCAGCATTCAGAAAAAATGAACGAAAATTGAGGTTGTCAATGATTACATTCTATTTGAACTAATATTTATTGTCCATACATGTCGCAGGTCAGGAATTGAGCAATGCATTCTATTGAGAGGATCTGCTGCAAAACACTTATGCAAAAGCAAAGATGTCTCTTAGAAGACTAAGGTGTGCCTGGGCTGAGCACGGTCTTCTCAATCTTCACCCAGACAAGTGAAAGCTGCACAAATGAGAAAGGATGCAGAAGCAGAGCTGATGGGTTATATTGTGCTGGGAAAGAATAGGGACTCCACCAGGAACTACCAGAGGGCTGCGTGTGATAAGATGAGAGAGCACCGACACTTTCCTTCTATGGATTTGAACCATGCAGTATTTCCTTGTTCTAGTTGCACAAACACCTCTTGACCCATTGTGTGAGTCCGGGTAGAGTTGAGAAACAAATCTATAGACATGCATTTGTGTATAAGAAAGAGGTTTATGGGCTGAGCCCTGGTGGTGGAGGCATAGTGTTTGCGCACAGGACTGCGGCCCACTGGGATGGAGGTTGAATTCCAGCAGTGGGGCTGGGCCTCCTATTCCCATCACCAGAGAGCAGTGATGCCCAAAATAACAAACAAACAACAACAACAAAAAAACAACACAAAAAAGAAAGAGGTTTATATACAAGAGCATTTGAACATTGAGAAAGCATCCCAACCCAGTCTAGTCCAAGTCCATAGTGTGATATTAGCCCATATGTCCGATACCAATCTCTAAGTCCTCTTCAGATTCACGAAGCACATGCAATGACATCAGGCTAGTGGGTACAGAGTCTTATGTATCCAGTGGTGGCAGAAGCAGCTCAAAGCTGGCAGGGGTCTCCCTGTGGCTCCTCCAGTTTCCAGGGCTCAGAGATTATCAGCATGCTGCCATGTGTCTGGTCAGCTGTAATGCCTCGCAGGGAGCCAACCTTGTCAGAAGAGTCTCTCAGGCAGTGAGTGTTTTCAGTTGCAAGTCTTCAAGGAAATGAACCAAGAGGGATAGTGTCTCTGCCTCCTAGAAGGAATTACCACATTTCCCAGAATTCTTAGGAGAAGGCCATGCCCACACAGAGGTCTCATTGGCTACCTCCAGGTTGACAGGCTAGACTCTACCCCTACACTCTTAAGCCTTAAATTCACACCAGATTAGGTGGATGCCACATCCTTGTACAAGTTCCACATGGACACAGCAAAGTGCTCTGGAACTCCCATTCTTCTCAAGGTTGAATATGGAAAAGAATCTTGAAAGCACTATGGACTTGCTAAAAGAAGAAACTGATTTGTGTTAGAAGAGAACCATCAGAATGCTCCATATAGACAAGGATGACAAAACTTCATCTCATGTACTTTGGACGTGCTGTCAGGAGAGACCAGTCCCTGGAGAAGGACATGGTAACGTAGAGGGGCAATGGGAAAGAGGACAGGCCACAACAAGATGCACTCACTCAGTGGCTGCCACAAGGACCTCAAACACAAAAAACAATCGTGAGGATGGCAATGGACTGGGTAGTGCTTCACTCTACTGTACACAGGGTCACTGTGAATTGGAACCTACTTGGCACTTTACACAATGGCAGAAGAATAAGCAAGGCAATTTTCAAAAAGAAAATCACCAGAATCCTCTTTAGGAGCAAAGATGACAAACTTCAACTTGTTGGATATGTTATCTGGAAAGATCACTCATGTTTGGTAAAGCGGAGGGACCAAAGAAACAAAGATGAGTTGCTACAGCTTACAACAATGATGCCACATTGTTGATCCAACAATGGACTGAAATATACCAATGATCATAAAACTAGCACAGCACCAGACAATGTTTCCTTCTGTAATACATAAGGTCACCTTGAACCGGAGCTAAATGGACAGCAGCTAACACCAAGATCAAAGAAAACTAGGTGTAGGGATGAGTGGAGACATAATCCAAGCTGGAGATGGCTGGATGGAGAGCACTGATTGAGTTGAGCAAGTACACCCTGGGTTCTGGGAGTTTGAATAATTAGTTTCAAATAGAAATATTTGGCACTTGAAATGCAATATTAGAACCTAATTGCTTCATGCATAATCATGGAAATTTGAAATCTGGACTCCCTCCCCCCCATTTATAAAGATTGTGTATCCTTAAAAAAGAGTTTAATCCACTGAGTCGGGATACTGCAAACCCTCCTGAAGCAAGGCATTTGGCTCTAGGTCTCTGTGTCTTCACACCCAGGAGATGACCCAAGAGAATCTCAAGATGGGTGGGCTGAGGGCTCTATACCAGTGGTCTCCACACAGCCCACTGTGATCAACATGTAGACTGAACCCCACATGTCTGGCCACGTCCTGCCCGACCACGTTCTGCCTGACCACTTCTTCTATCCACCTTCAATCCGCTCTTACTCAACTGCTGCCTGGGCTTCGTGGCCTACATGTATTCTGTGAAGTCCAGGCACTGGAAGATGGTGGGAGACATGATTAGGGCCCAGAGACATGCATTCACTGACAAGTACCTGAACATCATTATGGTCCTTGGCCTCCTGGGAATCTTCATTTTCTTTGCCATGGGCAACGTGATTAGCTTCTGAGCCCTGTAACTGATGATTGGGTAGTGAGGCAACTACCCACTGCTGTGTCCTGAACCTTTCATCCCTGCCCTGCTGGACGACCTGACCCCTGCACCCTGGCCTGCCTGCCCCTGATCCTGTTCACAGCCCTTTGCACATGCATCTCTATCTATCAGCAAGCTCAATAAAGCTCCCAGTGTGTAAAAAAAGAGAAAGATTTCAATCCTTAAAAAGCACTTAAATGAATCTCAAATGTGGAAAAAGAGGTGAGACAGTCTGCAGAGCAAAAGAAAATGGGTCCCTTGTTTTCAAGTTTAAAAGATGGGATGGAATTCAATCTGTGCCATAGACACAGATCTCTCTCAGTTCCACCTGCTCGAATTCTTCAGTGGAGAATCACTTCTCCCCATCTGCTTTTGTCTTGACTTCTTTTGTCTTGTCAGCACATTTGTTTTGACTTAATTACACCCAGATCCATATTTCAAGTATACCTGTGAGATAAGTTTATTTGCAAAGTTGTAATTATGGGTTTCAAGGAAGTCTTCTTGCTGTGGCAGTCACCCAATCTGGTGTCAGTTTGGGCATTGAGAGTGTAGGGGTAGTGTCTAGCCTGTCGATCTGGAGACAGCCAATGAGACCTCTGCGTGGGCAGAGCCTTCTCCTCTGAGAATTCTGGGAAATGTGGTAATTCCTTCTTGGAGGCAGAGACACTATCTCTCTCAGTTTACTTGCTTGAAGACTTTCTTCTGACAACGCTCATTCCTTGGGAGACATTGCAGCTGACAAGATACTTGGCAGCATGCTGACAGACCCTAAGTCCTGGAAACTGGAGAAACCACAGGGAGACTCCTGTCAGTGCCGAGATGCTTCTGCTGCCATTGGATACACAAGACTTTGGACCCACTGCCTGTAATTGTCCTGGTGCAATTGCATGTGTTTTGTGAGTCTGAAGAGGACTTATGAATTGGTATCAGACACAAGGGCTAATATCGGACTTACAACCTTGGACTTGACTTGGGACACTTTCTCAATGTTCAATTGCTCTTCTATATAAACCCCTTTCTTATACACGTAATGATTTCTATGGATTTGTTTCTCTAGTCAACTGGAACTAACACACGTTGTGAATGCATAGGTAATACTTTCTCTGGAAAAGAAAAAGTGCATGGAAAATGGCCTGGAAATAAATGGAAAGATAGTGGAGTTTTCCCATGAACTTTCTGATGTCCCCTCATAAAATATCCACCATCCATCTGATAATTGTATCAGACCACAGGGACTGGCATGTTGCTGTGGTGCTGGATGCTATGGCACTGGCAATTCATGGTAGGGTCATGTCTGAGTATTTTGAGCATCTATTCATGACAATAAATGCTATATTACCATTTTGAATGAAAGCAGAACCTTTCTTGGCTTATCCCATGACTTAATTAACTAGCATGTAAGAACATAAGCTCTTTCTTTCCTCTTCTCCATCCCTCTTCCCTTCACCCTTGTCCTCCTTCTACTTTCCTGCTTAGGCACCTGCCAATAACGACCTTTAGAAAAGGCGCATGGGTATCTGATTTTCTATCCTTTTATCAATACCAACTTCAATGTTTTTACTTTTGTTTATCTAACTATCTGATATATATTAGCCTTTACCTGCATTTCCTGGATTGTAACTGAGAAAAGACATCTCTTCATGATTTTAAAGAGTTTTCTTATGGTAAGTTTCCTGTTCCTCCCCTATAGAATTTATATATATATATGTATATGTATATATATTCCTCTAGTTTGCTTTCTCCTATGCTTCATAAACATTTCTCCCTCTGTATTCTTATTTTTTAATATAGGGTTACTGCTGTAGTTGCTGGTTACCATTAGTATGCTTCATTTTCCTCTTATACTGAAGTTTTCAGACGCGATCAGTTTATTGGTGTGTCGTTTTATGCTTCTGAATTTCCACAACATGCTGAAAATATTTTCTCTAATGAATGATTATTCTTTAGACTGCTCCATAAAATATCAGTCGGCAACTTTTATGGATTAATTTTACTCTGAATAAATGAGCTATTGTCTCATTTTTTTCTTTTCCCTTTCAAATGAATAGCTTAATCCCAAACAATTAGGGATATTTTTCTATGGAATTGTCACTTTCCTTCTTTCTTTCTATTTTGCTTTTTGGGCATCACTGCCCTCTGGTGGTGGGAGTAGGAGGCCCAGGTTTTGCTCCATGGAGCTGGAATTGAACTCCATCCCAGTGGGCTGCAGTCCTGTGCACAACCACTACGCCGCCGGGGCTCAGCCGTCACTTTCTTTCTTCAATGACTTGAAAAACGATTGAAGACTTTAAAACATCTATTATGTCAAGTTTCCAAAATTATTCATTTGGAATCTTGATTATGAATTTGAATAAATTTTATAATGTTTTAGGTAAATGGAGTGTATAGATTAAAGAAAATATCTACTTTTACAATGTAATATAAAGAACTTATCTATTTTTATAATACTTATTCAAGAACATATCCATTCCTTTACTTACATTTTTCTTCTGTCATGCCCTTTAGCAAGTTTGATAATAATTTTGCTAATTTATTAGTATATCTAGTTGCTTTTAATTTTCTTTAATAATAACTGAGAAAATATTTACTTGCTTTTGTTGATCATTGTCTCTTTCTTTTGGGGATGTGCCAGTTTATGCCTTTTTTTTTTTCAGAAGAGATTAAAGCAGGCTTTATTGGAAACAAGTGGATGGGTTCAACAGCTTGTGGGGAAGCAAGCTGATGAAGCCACCCAGTTTATGCCTTTTTAAGTTTGTTTTTTAAATAACTTTTAAGAGTTCTTGCATGTGAAGCCTAATAACTCATTATCATATGTTTTGCAAATATAATTTCCCAGAGTGATTTTTGTTATTCAAATTAGTAAATGGTACTTTATTTTTGGTATTATAAGGAAATTGTTGATTTTTATGTGGCTATTTCATCTAAATTAGTGTTTAATGGATTTGTCATTATAAGAAAAAATTTATTAAGTTTAATTCTTGTGTGGCCAACCCTTTTAAATTTCAGTCATTCTGAAGGTGTAGGTGTAGTGATATTACACTGTAGTTTTAATTTGTCTCTGATGCATAATGACATTAAGCATTTTATTATACATTTGCTTACCATTTCCAAGTATTCTTTGGTGAAGAGTTTAAGGATTAACACCAGTATCATTCCTTATCTTCTTATGATTGATTTGAAGAACATTAGCTTTATTCGACCTATTCAAGGTTAATGCTTTAGTTTTCTCAAGTTATGTAGGACAGGGAAGAATAATGCTGTGGCTTTTGTAAACTGCAATTGTTTAAGGAAAGAGCCTCATCTCTTTCCTGACCAGGGGCAAGTGATTTCAATTAGCTGTAAAATGCATGGCCGCTTGGCCACTACAGCTCCCCCTTGTCAACTACTTCTGTAAATTAATCATTATTTTTAAAAATTTGATCCCAAACCAGAAAGCCTAAACTCATGGCCACAAATCTAAACTGAGTCATAGTGACTTTAAAGGAAAGGGTCAAATTGCTCTAGCTGGTTTCTGGGACTGTAAGTCTTCACGGAAGAAAGAGCCTCATCATTCTCCCATGGAGTGGGTTGGTGGTTCTGAACCACTGACCTTGTACTTGACAACCCAATATGGAACCACTGAGCCACCAGGGCTTCAAATGTGTTCCAGTTTTGAATGTTTTCTGCTTTTATTTTCAGTTGAGGGGCTTCTCTGCTTTATTTGTTTCATTGTTATTGATTTGTAAATTAGATTAAGTTCTTTTATTTCTTGTTTCTGTTTTGTATATTTTTCTGTGTGCAAAATCTAGGATCGGTTCATCTAGCGAGAGTGTAACTGGATTAACTATTACCTAGGGGCATGGCAGCAGAGGTTGAAGAGAAATAGGGAGCCAACAAGCATAACTGCAAGAGAGAAGAAAATGCTCTAATGCTGATTGCGGTGATTATTTCACAACTCTGGTTAATATGATTGAATTACTGAACTGTAGGATATGTAAATTACATGCCAATAAAAAAGGAAAACTGTCAAGCAAACAAAAACCCCGATGGAGCACAGCTTTACTCTGATACAGAGAACAAGTGTGCATTCTGTGTATAAATTTGAGTGAATTTGTGCATGATACAGAATTAAGAATCAAGTTTCTGTCTTCCTTTTGTTGCATATAGTTATCAAGTTAATGTTTTAGGGCCGCTTCTTGTAAAGAAGATCTTTTCTCCATGCCTGGGTCTGTTAGTCTGGGTAGACTAGAGAAAATCCATAGACACACATATGCATATAAGGGAAAGGTTTATATACAAGAGGAATGGAACATTGAGAAAGTTCCCAACCCAATCCAGTCTAAGCCCACAAGTCTGATATTAGCCCATATATCTGATATCAGTTTATAAAGTCTTCTTTAGATTCATGAGGCACATGCAATGACATCAAATGCAGGGCAATCACAGTCCAGTGAGTAAGAAAGTCTTAGGACCCAGTGGCGTTGTATCTCAGCACTGTCAGGGACCTCTTTGTGGCTTCTCGGCACTGGTAGGAGTCTCTACGTGGCTTTTCTGGCTTCAGAGATCTGGTTCCATCAGGGTAAGCCCATATGGCTTTTCCGCCAGGATCTCTCACAGGGAGTCAACCTTGTGTCTTGTCAGTAGAATATCTCCAAGCGACTCAGAAGTGAGTCTGTCACATCCAAGGGGGAAATATGGCCAGATTTTCCAGAATTCTCAGGAGGCTGTGCCCTCACAGATGTCATATTGGCATTCTCCAGATTGACAAAGTAGACTCCACCCATTCATTCTTAGTCTTCAAATTGACATCAGATCGAGTGACTGCCACACAGGGTTTTAGCACTTAACCAAAAATCAGATGACGGTATGAAGCCTTACTGATCTCTATGAACTGTACAACACTGACTGAATTACAATAGTTTAGAATAGATCTCAGTTTTAAAAATTGTTCTAAGATGTTTGGATTTCCATGTAAATTTTAGCACTAGTTTATAATGTCTACGTAAAACCAAAACAAATCTCTGCTAGCATTATACCAATTCACATATTGTATATGAGTCTTATGGCAACATGCTTCTATTTCTCTTTTCCTGGCTTTTGTGATATTTTTGTGATAGATTTAATCACGTATTTATAATGAGCTCACAACACATTGTTATTTATTTTTACTTTAATCAATGATCTCTAGGTTGATTTTTAAAATTAAGAAAATATCTTTTACAGACACCTGCATATTACTGGCATTCTTCATTCCTTCTTTAAATCCAGGAATCATTTTTGTTTTTGCTTGAAGGATGCCCATTCACATTTCTTTTCTTTTTATATTAACTTTAATTTTGGGTTATGCAAAACCTGCTCCCATCCCAGTTCCTAGACACTTATGCTCAGTAGCTTTGGTTGATTTTTAAAAAGTCAGTTTTTTGGAGGCTCATGGAATTCTTATCACAATCCATACATAAATTAATTGTATACAAAGCACATTTGTACCTTTGTTGCCATCATCATTCTCAAAACATTTTATTTCCACTTAAACTCTTGGTATTAACTTCTCACCTTTCCCCTCCCTCCTCTCTCCCCCTTCCCTCATAAACACATGATCATTTATAAATTATTATTTTGTCATATCTTACACTGTACGATCTCTCCCTTTACCACTTCCCTGTTGTCCGTATCCCAGGGAGGATGTTATATGTAGATCCTTGCAATCGGTTCTCCCTTTCTACTTCACCTTCCCTCAAACCCTCTTGTGTTGCCACTCTCACCACTGGTCCTGAAGGAATCATGTATCCTGGATTCCCCATGATTCCTATCAGTGCACAGATCTGGTCTAGCTGGATTTGCGTCAGTATGCTTCTCATTTCTATCCTAGTTGGTTCACTACCATTAACTTAATCTCCTTGCCTTCCCTTGTTTTATTCTCATCTACCTTTTAATATACTTATTGACTTTTAAGTTATGTGCACACGTTGGTGTGTTTGTAATACTTGCATGTTATCTTCAAGTTTGACACTCTTTCTCTTTGGATAGATTGTTACATAGTTCAAACATAATTTGGGAGATTGTTCTTGTGGTAGGCTGGCTTGACTAGAGAAACAAATACAGAGACACTCAGATATGTGTAAGAGAGAACTTTATATCACTAAGTAATTATGCATGAATAAAACATCCCAACCCAGTCAAGACCAAGTCTATAAGTCCTATAATAGCCCATACATTCCTCTTCAGACTCATGCAGCATGTACAATGATGCCAAATGCAGGAAGATCACAGGCTGGTGGGTGGAAAGTCCTGTTAGCCCAATGGCAGTAGGTGCATCTTCAGGGATCTGGCTGCCATCAATGTGGTTCCATGTGGCTTGCCAACAGAAAGCTGAGAGAGAGAGAGAGAGAGAGAGTGTGTGTGTGTGTGTGTGTGTGTCTCCCCTCCAGAGAGAAAGAGAAGTCCCAGAATCCTCATGAGAAGGTCATACTCACAAGGAGGGATCACCAGGCTGTGACCTGATTGACAGGTGAGATTTCACCCCTTCATTATTATTTATAAATTTGACCTGATATTGTGCAGCTACCATAGTTGTAATTCATGGCTTATAGAGTGACTCAGGACCTAAGTGTCAGGGACTCCTTTAGTCTCTAGAGGTCCAGTGAATTCCTTAAGAATTTGAAAGATTGTTCCATGTTGACTCTATCAGGATGCATCTATTTGTGCCTATGATGATAATATTTGGTAACGGCAGCTCAGAACTATCTAATTCTGGTCTCAAGGTGGAGAAGGTAGTAGTTCTTGTACACTGCTAGTCTTGAGTAACGTCGATTCCTTGATTCTTGGGTTTCATACTTTCTCTTTAGTTCCAGACGAATAAAGACCAACAGCTGGGTTTTGGATGGCTCTTCACCAGCCTTTAAGAGCCTAGACACTACTCATCATATGGAGATTGAACATGTCCCCTGACTATATTGCCCTATGAGAACACATCTCATGAAGTACAACTGTACTTCACTGAGTTTTCAATGACTACGGTATTTTGGAAGCACTTTTAGAAGGTTATCAGAACTCTTTTGTGTTGCTTCTGGTTGGATTGGAACTGTCAGCATTTTGGTGAGTAATTGAGGACTTAACAATTTATGCTACCCAAGCACTCCTTTCAGGCTCCGTTTAGAATGCTATTAGGCTAATCAAAATTGTCTCACTGTTCACTGACATTCTTTTCATGCTGTTTCCATGTTTTCCCCATTTTGCTTCCTTTTGGATAGTCCCAATGGCTGTATCTTCTAGCTCATGAATGTGTTATTCTGCAGGTACTTGATCGACTGTTTACCACACCCAATCTATTTTTCATCTGAAGCATTGTGCTTTCTCATGATTGGAAGTTTGTTGTGTGACATTTATGTACTTTTACATTTCCTTAGAGAACTCGTGTATCTTCTTTAGGTGTTTGAACATATGGGGTGTGTTTATAATTACAAATTTATTGTCCTTTTCTCTTATGTTATCCTCACTGCCCCTTATGGGTCTGCTTTTGTTGGTTCCTTTTGCCTTATTATCATGTGTTATCCCCTTGTTCTTGGTTGCATGCCTGATACTTCTGACTGGAAGTCAGGCATGGGTGCTGATTCAGTTTTATTCTACTCTTTTTGAATTCTAGGGGAGAAAGACCGGGCATTCTATTCCTGTCAAGAGTCCTGCATAGCCACAGGAGTGCTTCTACTGTACCTATGCAGTCACTATGGGTCACCATTGACTCAATGGCAGTGAGTTTGGTTCTGAGTTTTACTGAGGCAAATCACTCTTAGAAGTAAGGACACTCCATGTACTCATTTGGTATCCCAATTCATTTCCAAACTTCTCTACTCCAGCTGTTGGGGTTGTGAAATTGCTGGGTTTTTCTTGTGTGACTCAATCCTCATACTCACCCGATCCTCTGGTCCGTACTTGTGTGAAAACCACTGAGAGCCTATGGAACTCCAGGGCTGCCTCTCTGTGTACCTCTCTCTTCTCTGGCACTCTGCCCTGGATATTCTCACTGAATTTTCAACTTCATCACTTCAACTCAGAGACACAGACGGCATCTACTTGGAACCTCCCTTCTTGGTCATTCCTGGGAGCTTTCTCCAGACAGTGAGGTGAAGTAATCCTAACAATCATGGTATTTCACCTCCTTCTCCTTCTCTTAGAGACCACGGACCTTTACTGTCTTTTTACCACACATCTGAAAATAAGCATGAGCATGTGCTTTAAGTTGGCCAAAGAGTAAATGTGGAAGCTGGGAGGGTATATGTGTCCCTATCACTCCATTATGTGCAAAAGTGAACTTCTTGGGCCTTTCCCATTTGAATTATTCCCAGGAAGTTTATCTTCTTTCTTGCTTTAGAAATATCCTCCTCTACGCTTCTACTTACCACTCTTTCTGACATTATGATGACTGAGTAGTATGATGCCTGCCTCCATCTGCCATGGCTTTTACTTCTTTCCTTTTTTAAAAAATCTGTTACTTTTTCACCTTCTTACCCTCTTTAATTTTCTCTTAGAATTATTAGAAGCATTTATTAGAACATTATATTATCTATTGGTTTGATAAAGGAGAAAATAGATTTCTTTCTGATAAATTTGTTAATGGATAAACCATGATCAGCCACTTTCCCTTCTTTTTAGTAGGCGAGGTAATTTCAGTGGCCATACTTAATGGATGATAGGAAATAGCTTCTCAGTGCAGTGCTTTGCTTTGGCTCCCAAGAAAAAGCAAATGAATACTAGGAAGATGTCAAAGCCCAACCCTTTGCCACCAAATTAATTCTGTGTCACATCAGCCGTGTCAGCACAGGGTCGAACTGTCTCACAAGGGTTTCCAAGGTTGTAAATCCTTATGGACCAGGCTGCCACATCTTTCTTCTGTGCTGGGTCTGAACCAGTAACCTTTATATTAGCAGCCATGCACTATAACCACCATGCCACCAGACACCCTTACAAGGAGGATCCAAACACCAAACCTATTGCCATTGGGCGTATTGTGACTTGTGATGCTCCTGTAGAAGTTTTCCAAGAGTGTACAACTTTATGGGAACAAACAGATTTGCTTTTCTCCTTTGGGAAGGCTGGTGGGTTTCAACTGCCTAACTGGCGGTCAGCAGTCCAATACCCTACTCACAGCGCCACCTGGGTTCCTTTATGAGGAGTACAGTGGTTCTCAAACTTCTCAGCACTCTTCAGAATAACCTGTAGGGTCTTTTCATTTTAAGTGTGTGTGGTAGTTACATAATCTAGTGTCAACTTGGGGATTAAGCATGTAGGGGTAGAGTCTAGGTTGTCAATCAGAATACAATCAATGAGGCCTCTGTGTGGGCATGGACTTCCCCTAAAGATTCTGGGAATTCCTGTTTTTCCTCCTTGGAGGCAGGTGACATCTTTGTATTTGCTCACTCTGAGACATTGCAGCTGGGTAAGACACATGGAACCATGCTAGTGCCTGGATTTGGAGAAGCCACAGGGAGCCACCCTGATTCAACTACCCATAGAAGCCACATAGAGAACCCTGTTAGCACTGAGATGCTTACAATGCCACTGGATCCAAAAGACTTTCTATCCACTGGCCTGTGACCATCTTGCATTGGGCATCATTGCATGTGTTTCATGAGACTGAGAGGGCTTTATATATTGGCGTCAACATATGGGCTAATATTGGATTTATGGACTTGATCTGAACTGGGTTGGGATGGTTTCTTAATATACAATTTCCCTTTTTATAAAATTCTCTTTTGTCCATATATGAGTTTCTCCAGTTTACCCGGACTATCACAGTGTGAAGTCATAGGCTACAATTCTCATCTCACTCACTATTTGTCCTTTTAGACTGACCAGTCTCCCTTAGTACAATGTACTCCAGGTTCACCCATGTTATGAGGTGTGTCACTGGGCTATCCTTATTTTTCCCTGTTCCGTAGTATTCCATTATGCCATACACAATATGTGCATGTTCCACAGCATGAAACATGTGTCATTGGTGAACGTTAAGGTTGTTTTTGTCTTTTGTTCTTGTGAACAGTGCCATGATGAACATGGGTGTGCATGTGCTCTGTGTGCCCTGGGCTGCGTGGTATTTCAGGCAGTGTTTTGTTTGGTTATGACCTGACAGCTGATAGCAACCAATAGGGACCAATCTGATGGTCCATGGCAACAAAAACAGCAACACAATATTGGTATTCCCAACTTTAAGGAAGCGCCAAACTGGTTCCACTGTGGTCACACCAATTTACAATTCCATCAGCCATCTAAAACAATTCCTGGAGGACTTATAAGAGCACAGATAGTTGGACTTCATCACCAGAGTTCCTAATTTAGCGAATCAGAGACTGAGTAAAACCTTTCTAATAAGTTCTCAGGTGGTGATGATGATATTACTGGTCTTGGGGCTGTGTTCGGAACACCTCTGGTATGGAGAAATGAGAGCAGGGTTATTATTTTTTCCTCTATCTCCCATAGCCAGACTTGGCAGCCTCCTACCTGAAATTTAATTGCTCTCCATCTTCTCCAATTTTGGATATTTTCTCTGTATATCCTCCAGGCTCAATCTTGGGAAAGAAAAGCCTGCAGCCAATGTTGTTAAGCTTCTTGTGAGGGTTAGGACTACACATAAAGTTCGTAGTTGATCATTTGAATTCCTACACTTCTGATTGCTTTTAGTTCAACCTCTTTTTTCAGGTATAGAAACATGAAAACTCTTAAAATAACTTACCCCCCCTTTCCTATGATTATGCTTTAAAAATTATGAGCCTGGTGGCACAATATTATGTGTTGGGCTGCTAACCCCAAGGCCAGCAGTTCAAAACCACCAGTTGCACCTCTGAAGAAAGATAAGGCCTTTTAATTCTGTAAAGAGTTACAGTGTCAGAGATACACAAGGACAATTCTATTCTGTTTGACCGGATTGTTATGAGTTGGAATCAACCTAATGTCAGTGAATGAGAAGGACAAATAATGTAGTTAATAGCAGAAATGATCCTTTATCATTTGTTTTAATTAATCTGAAAGCTTTTGCTTTTCAGATAAATTCAGAAGACTCACCATTAATGCTATAGCTGCTTTGTATGAGTATAAATTCTTACATCGTTATTGCAGTATATTTCTATCAGATGTTTGTTAGAATCTGCTGACATAATAACATCATGTAAGTATATATCTGCTGATCTTTTTTTGGGGGGAGGCATCACTGGCTCTGGTGGTCGTGGGCGCTACCCAGTGCTGCTCCTGAGAGCCACTGCTGGATTTGAACCACCAAGCCCACGGGCTGCAGTCCCGCACTCAACCACTTATGCCACCAGGGCTCAGTCCTCTGATGATCTTATAATGAAATATGTTACTGTTTTCTAATAGGAAACCATGATTGCATTTCTGACATGACGATCACTTATTAATGCTTTGTTTATTATTCATTTTGTTATTCGTTTAGTGTCCTGCTAGGGTCAACTTGCTAGTCTGTTCATCATTTTTGCATCAATGTTTGTACATGGCTTTGTTTTTGTTGGTAAACTCACTGCTGTTGGTGGATGCAGACTCAGAGACACACTGCAAGGACAGGACTGCCCTCATGGGTTTCTGAGATTATTTACAGTAGAAAGGCCCATCTTTCTAGAGCAGAGGAGCTGGTGCTTTCAAACTGCTGACCCTGTGGCTCACAACCCCACTTATCACCAGCCATTGAATCTATTCCTGCTCAGAGGGACCCCATGTGACAGAGAACTGCCCCAAAGGGTCGCCTAGCTGGTCACCTTGATGGGAGTCCCAGGGCTGAGTGGATTTGAATCTTCAAGCTTTCTGTTAGCATCTGATTCCTTACCCGTCTTGTCATGCCTCCAGGGCTTCTTATAAATGAGAATTCGTGTTTGTCCTATGTGTGATATATATATGTCAATGTACAACAGTTGGTTTCTAGATAATATTATCACTTTCTTTGTTCCAAAACTTTCTTCTCGCTCTTGTTCTCATGCTCTTGCTCTCTTTTACACACACACAAACACACGCATGCATGCACGCACCCACACACACACACACACACACACACGCCCCTTCTCCTTGTCCAGATTACAGGGGGTTCAAGATGAACAGGCTTTGGGTCTGTCTTTGAAGAACGCCTTGTCTCATACAGAAGGGAAACAAGAAAACAGGTGCTTACAAAATGGTGTTGAAAGGCAGTAAGAGAAGGGTATTCTACTTGATCTGGAATTGCAAAGAGTTCATAATAATTATTTGTTAAACTGAACTCACTTTGCTTGGCAGAGGGTTGTTAGGAGTCATTTGCTTTTAATATTTATTTGCTTTCTTTTTTGTCTATGGTAATGAGAAATTTACTGTAGTTTGAGAGGCTAGCTGTCTAGAGTCAAGGTTCCAGCCCTCTGGAAAAGTTTTCTCTTTCTTTTGATTCTGGAAGATGGTTCATATATATTCTTAGCTTCTATTACAGGTAATTCCTTCTTCTCTTTCATTTTTATCTAAATTAGTTGATGGTGAATTGGGTGGTTCACTAAGAAGATGATCAACTGTCTAGGAATTTTGTGTTAGTTTGGGTTGACAAGAAAAACAAATTTATAGACACTCATATGTGTAAGTGAGAACTTTATGTCAAAGAGCAATTGTACATTAAGAAAACACCTCAGCCCAGTCCAGATCAATTCCATAAGTCTGGCATTACCCCATATGTCAATTCTCATCCAAAAATTCCAGATCAATTCATAGGTTTGATATTACCTCATATATCAATACTAGTCCATAAACTCCCTTTTAGACTCATGCAGCCATGCAATGATGCCAAATGCAGGAAGGTCATAGGTCAATAGGTGGAAAGTCTTTTGGATTCAGTGGTGGTGGAAGCATCTCTGTGCTTGGGTGTGGGTCTTCATGTGGTTCCTCTAATTGCAGGGCTCTGGTTTTCTCAGCATAGCTGCATGTGACTGCTCGACAGGAATGTCTTTCAGGGAGTGATTATATCTGGCTTCCAGGGAGCTATTTAACACCGTTGTGTATCTAAATGAGGTCATCAATCTGTGATCTGATTGACCGACTAAACTCCACCTATTCGCTTTTAATAATCTCAAGTTGGCACCAGATTATGTAACGACTCCAAATTTCTTCAGGTGACTCTGATGCCAAGTAATTTGGGGAACAAAAAATACATGCCACTGTGTCCACATGGTAGAGCTTAAGTTATAGATCGGGGTTTATTAGTGCCACTCAGAATGATTGATGTCTTGAAAATTAATGATATCCATCTATGGCCATCATATGTACAGGCATGTTTTTGTGGTTATTTGCTGAAGAGTTGGCTTAGTCTCATGGTGTCCCTAACAGAAGGAAATATTATGGAAGGTATGCTTGCATTGTCATTGAAGTTACTGTGCATTTTCAGTACTTTTCAACCTAGAGGACTCATCTTTCAGCACTCTAACAATGTTCTCTTGTGATTCACAGGGATTTCATTGACTAATTTTCAGGAGTAGATCACCAGGCTTTTCTTCCTCATCTGTTTAGTCTGGAAGCTCTGCTGAAATTGGTCCACTAGGAATGATCATGCTGCCACCTGAAATACCAGTATGTCAGGTACATGAACAGCATTGGAACATACTGATAGGCCAGTTGATAGAATAACTGGAATGTAAATATTCCTTAAGAAAGAAAAAAGGTTGCTAATTTATTACAGCACCTGAAAGTCTTCCAAAGACCCCAGTTTAAACATGGTCTTTCTTCCTTGAGACTCCTGTTCATTGTCTTCCTCCAGCTCCATCCACACCCATAGCTGCTGGCATAACAATGCTGTAGAACTGAATAGAATTCCCCCCTTTGATTTTTTTTGCAGCTAATCTTTACCACAGCAGAAAACTGTGCCCTTCTCCCTTGTAGTGGCCCAATGGATATCCTACCTGGCTCCTTAGCACCAATGGTTCTTAGCGCTTTTTGTACATTACATTTGTGAGGGGTGGGCCCCAATGCAGACCAGTCAAGTTAGAATCTCTGGGGTGAGGCATGAACAGTGACTATCTTTGTTAAAGTACTCCAAACAAACCTTATGTGCCATCATGGTTGATAACACTTATTTTTAAAATATATTACTTGGGGCTGAGTAATGAATTATGCTTTCATTTTTCTGAAGACACTCACTCATGCATACACAGGCACACACAAGCAATAGAGAAAACATACTGAATATTTTTATTTGTTGGCAATTAGCTGAGCTGAGCACAAAAGAACAGTCACTATAGTAAAAAATGCCTGACCTAAGCATTTATTCACCATCCACTTTTCTCCTCTGCTCCCAACACAAAAACATTCCATGTGTTTCATACAACTGAGATATCTCTTATAACTTTAAGGGCATATTATAGGTCATCTGCAGATCATTGTGGATGGTGCTATAAGAAGAAGGATGTTTATAATTGCAAATTTTGACTCATCTTGATCCATTCCATTTTTCCCCATGTATGATGTCAATAAATACTCAACACCACTATGGGTCAAACACGCTACTAGACTCTAAGGGTACAAGTAAAATAGCAGAGTGTCTGCCCTCATGGCTCTCTGATGGGGCAGAGGGAGATCATAAGTGTTATAGTGAGGGATGACAGGATGCACACAGGAGGAGAACCTAACAAGTCGGTACTGTAGAAGTCTTCAAAAAGTGTGGTTCCTGGTGTCACCTGTACAAAAACAAGAGAAACAAAGAACTATGTTACCAAGTGAGTGTTGACATATGACAAAGGTTTAACACAGCCAGACGCAGGCACAATTGTCAGTGATAGTTGTGTGTGCACAATTTTGAATGATGTCCTGAGAGTTAATTTCTCTATGATGTCATTGTAATCTTTGTGATGAGTTTTTATGAACTACTTTCCGTTCACCTGCAACACCATTCTCATTACACGGTTGTCTTTATTTTTTGTAAACAGATAAGAAAAAAATATTGTCCCAATCCCCCACTCTCATTTTTCTGAAGGGTTGGCAAGTCAGGCCTAAAATTCTTACTCCCTGAGTTTCAGGGTTGGGATAAAACTCACTGATCTATATTGGCTCATAAGACAAAGTGTTTATTCTGTAACTAATCTCCATTGTTTGTTTTTTTGTAGTGCATTCTCTTTTATGTCACACCTACTATTTACACACCAATGATAAGTTAGATGGCTTATACTCTAAATATTTGAAGATAGCTATGCTAGATGTGATATTTTCCAAGCATTGTAAATACTCTTTCTTTCTTATCCAAGCATTGCAAATACTCCTTTGTAACCACTGAAGCTTCATTCTTGAAAGTTTGAACACTGTGGTTAATGTAATCGGCTTTCTTCTTTTTTAAGTGGGAAAAGGCTATTTAACAAGAATGGTGCTATCTCCATGAATATTGCCAAAGAGTCTGTATTCTTCTTCACCAATATTTCTATTGATAGAGACATAATTAAAAAATTAAATGATAGTTTAAATGGAAGGACATTTATGCTGAGTTATTAAAAATGATAAACTGACTTGACATCTCTTCTGATGTGTTTTGGTTTTGATCTGGTTTTTAATATTTCCTGTGGTTTTTTTTCATATTAGGATTTATCTCTTTTGTATCTTATTATTGTGTGTAATCTTATTTTTCTATGTTTTTCACAGAGATAATGACTAGGATAAGGGTTCCTGGGGGTCCTGCACAGGAAGTGGGAAGGGTAGGAGCGAGCTGATGTCAAAGAGTTCAAGAAGGAAGGCAATGTTCAGAAACGGATTTTGATATCAATTGTACAACTCTGCTTGATATGATTGAGCGATGGAATGGTATGATGTCTGGATTAACTCTGAATAAAAGGGTTTCTGGGGGAAAATCTTTCCCTCTCTTTTGGGAGTCTCTAAAAAGATCACTTCTAAAATAAAGGATTTTGAATACATACAACCTGCTTTATTGGCTTTGCCTGTGTGTTGATTTTTCGGATCCAAGAACAGCATTCCACGAGCTCTATTTAAGAGGAAATAACTCTTGGAAATTGGAAGTGTTTTGCACCTTCAACCACAGTATATAAAATTTCAAAAGGAATACAGACACTTCTCACACTTGGTTGCTAAAATAATATGGAAGCAAAATGTCCCTGCTTAAAATTTACCTATGTCTGGCATTTCTACCAAATGACTTTGAAAAGAACAGAGACGTGTGTGTGTGTGTGTGTGTGTGTTGTTCCCGAAGTCCTGGATGGTAAGGAAATTCCTGAATGTGGCATGAATCCCCCAGAGAATACTTTGCTGTGACTCCTTCCCAGTTTTGCCTGCAACTGTCTTATATCTTCTCTCCTTTCATGGCAGGGCACTCTCGGCTCCAACATGGCAGACAGAAGTGGCCACCTTTCCCACCTCCGCCTGATTTGCACCCTGAAGGGAAGTTGAGATGCTGTACAAATAAGTTGGATCTCAGAGTTGGCTCTGAGAAACGGAAATGTTTTCATTTGTCAGAGCAACATAAAGAGGCAAGGTAGAAGGTAAAACAGGGTGCTTGGAAGGACACACCATGGCCCCCAGCCTAATGGGTAATAGAGTCATTAATTCTGCTGATTAACTTGGCCTTGGGGTTCATGGAAATGACATCCACTTCCTTTTGTGTGTCTGTGTGTATGTATACATATATATATATATATTTTCAAACTGTGGAACAGGGGAGTGTAAAAATGCTAGCTAATTAGAGAGAATCCAGGCAAAAGAAGCACGGTGGAACGCCAGGCAGTTTGAGCATTAATGAGACTTGTTTGGGGAGAGAATGTGACAGGCCCTTCAAATGCATTATTGTCAAATGTGTCACTGCTTCATAGATGTCTCGAGCTACCTTTGAGCTTCATGCTGGTAGTTAATGATTTGCAACTATAAGAAGATTGAAAAGGTACAAGAAAAAATAGCCTAATGAGCTTATTATTATTATTATTCTTTTTCTTTTTTTTGTTTTTTTTTTATTACTGCTATATTTTTCTTAAGGAAAATTGTTTCTGGGAAATAGAGGAAGTTTCCCTCCCCCCTGCCCTGTCCCCATCCCTTGCTGTCCATATTTCCATTTTGTTCTCATGCACACAGTTGGCAAAGGGAGAGTGGGAGAGGGGCATTAGCCTCCTTACCTTTCTTTCTGAGAGAAAGGACGGTCGCCCAGATGGCCCAGGGATTGAATGAGAACAGCAATGAGGGGAGATTGATGGAGGAGATGGCAGCAACACTTGTTTATTTGGGTGTGACGTGCTGAGCAGAAGCCATCTTCACACTGTGCGTTGCAACACAGAAACCCAAAGTGACGATGTGAGTTCATTTGTCAGTATCATTGCTCCAGCGATGGCTGTGTGCAACAATGAGATGACAAGGCCTTTAGTGCTGATGGCTGGTTATTAGTGGCATTACCGGAAACATTAGAGCAGAGGAGGATACAGAGACCGGGGAGACAATAGCTTTCTGGGCTCTGAACACAGCAGGGTAGCCTGGTCATTAAATTTGGTAGTGCCAATCTATTTTTTTTAAATAAGCTGGAAAGAAACTTTGAAAATGAATTCCATAGCCCCATTTTTACCTTTATAGTAACTGTCAGAATTCACTGCTGAGGCGCTCAGTCATGAGTTGGTAGGCTGAGCACATGAAGAAAATGCACAGATTGTTAACAGAAAGGAATGTGAATAGGGTGGGGAGGGGAGTCACCCCTAGATTCCGTTCCCTTCTAGCCTGTTTTCTCATGGCCCTTGAGACATTGGATTCTGATTCTGATCCTGTGCCGAGGGACAAAGTACTAATCAGACGCCCAGGTCAAATCAGCTGCCTTTCTGATGTGCTGTTGATGAATTCTCTTTGAATTACTGATCTGACAGTGTGTCATTCCACCCCTCAGTACAGAGCAAGAGGCTTTCTAGAGCACAGGGACAGAAAGTCCTCATGCTACTTTGGAATTTGTCATCTGGCATCCACAGGTGCAAATACCCTGAGCGCCGCTTGTCTCTGGGCGTGCCATCTCCAGAGTCTACTTACTTGTAGAAGGATGGTAACAGAACAGAATGTAAAGTTGTCATTTATAATAATAATTATTATTTAATAATAATGACTTTATTATTAAAAAGTTTTTGTTGTAGCAATCTATATTCTTTCACTCCAATTTCCTACAAAGCTTTTGAAATCCCTGTGTGTGTGTGTGTGTGTGTGTGTGTGTGTGTGTATTCCCAAAAGAAACCCATGGCTATCAATTTGATTCCAACTAATAGTGGATGCACTGAGAGTTTCTTAAACTATCAGTCTTTATATGGGCAGGTAATTTCCTCTTTCTTTTGCTCAGTGGCTAGTGAATTTGAACCGCTAACTTTGCCTCTAGTAGTCTACCAGGTTTCCAAGGGAGTTTCAGAAATGTATGGCAAAATTTCCATGATCCTGTGAGTATAATTTCCCACAAGATTTCCGAAGCCCTCTGATTGGAATTAATCACAATGACCCCAGTCTAATGGATAATAGAGTCATTCATTCTGCCGATTAACTTGGTCTTGGGATTCATGGAAATGATATCCACCTCATGTGTGTGTGTGTGTGTGTGTGTGTACACAAACATGAGGAGGCTCCAAAAAGTTCATGGAAAAATCCCAAGATCTCTTATTCCCATTCTTCACAGACTTGCTGAAACCTCCTCATATGTATAACATATTTGTCAATTCAACTTTTTCATATGTACAATCTAGTAATATTAATTGCAATATATCATATAACATCACCCGTAATCAATGTCACATTTTCTATCATCCATTAAAAAAAGATATTTTCCTTTTTCTTTTATTTTTCTCAACTCCCTTTATTCTAAAATTTTAGAAAACTTTAAAACAAAATTGAATTCTCCAATCAATGTCCTATAGTAGAAATTTCTAAGGTAATTTTGCTCTTGGGTTAGATGGCGACCTTGAAATTGAAATAAACATCTCTAGGGATATAGTCATTATCTGATATAATATAGGACCCTCTCAAGGCACTAGGTAGTACTTTTACTCATTTTCAATATCTCTTCTCCAGACTCTTGTGCACCAAGGAAATAAGTGTTCTGCAACGACAAGGAAGATAGTGGCACACTAGTCTTCTTCTTTGAGAATATGAGTCCTGACAAAATGATGAGTATTTAAGCATCCCAGGGAAGGAAGGGAGGTGTAGACCAGGGTGGTGGAAGGTTGACCTATATTTCCATGCATTTCTTGCCACCAAGCACTTTCTTTATTGGTGTACATTTTGATCCCACCTTGAGGGAGAAAGCCTTGGATTGAGTAGTTTGATAAAAAGAAGTGGCCTGGATGGTATCACTTTTGTTTTGAGTTTTGTTTGTTCTGTTTTTGGTCTAACAATTGAATAACATGAGGTGACACAGAAACTTAATTCCCTCTCTTGCACCAGCATGGATTGAAAGTTCCTGCGGCTCTGGCTCCTCAGGTATTGTTCACCGGCTGTCAGCAGAAAGCATCATCTTTGACTGTTAGAAAAATCAGCAGCAAATTGTTCCCTTTAATTGATAAAGATGTGCCAAGCTAAAGTATATTTGATCATCTTAAAAGAATTGGCACCTGCAATTTTGTTCACTTAGGATAGGTCCGAAGAAAATTCTATCCAAAGCATGGAAAGACTTTAAGCAACCCTTTATTGGAGGAAACAAGAGTATATTCCAATGTAAAGGGGAATTATTATTTTTTTTGGTAGTGCCATTTCTCTCAGCGCTCAGTTTAGGAATTCCTTCTTTGAGAACAATTTTTTCATAAGTCATGTTGAACATCTTTACTTGGTGTTTTCCTCTTGCCACTCTTTCTCCATTTTATGAACTTATTGTTTGCAAATTCTTGTATATTTGAGGAGACAATAACAAGCAGTCATCTCTGATTAAAAATGGTTGACTTTATTTTTCATAGGAGTTTTCAAATAAGACACAAGGATTTAGAGAACTCCAAATCAACCTCAATAATGTTTTCAGTTCTTCTTTCTACACCTCTCCCCTCCACCTCTTTTCAGTTTGCTTTGGGTTCTTTTCTGAGTCCTTGAAAACTGACCTGTGTGCTGTGTACCTCTGTGCTCTGCCAACCATCACCAGCATCTCCCCAAAGTGGGCAAGACCACCCTGTGTTTGGGGATAGGAGGGAATGGAACGACAGAAAAGGACAGTAAAAGCAGATGCCTATACAATGGGCAGATGTATGGATTGTGATGGGAATTGTATGAGTCCCCAATAAAATGATAAAAAGAGCAGATGTTTATACTTTATCCTGGATTATGAGCTGTACTATGATCATTTTTAACTGCCAGGGAGCTGCTACGTAATTTTTTTTTTTCTGAAAAGGCGCAGTGGGTCAAATAAGTTTGAGAACCTATGCATCTCACCAGTCATACTCATGTTACCGAGAGGATTGTACTTTTCTAAGGAAGAAATTCAGTCCTTCATGAATATTTCCAGAAAGTGTGCCAGGAAGAGGAAACACTGCATTTCACTGAATTTCCTTGAGCAGTGCAAGGAAGCCCTTTGTGCAGAATCACTAATACAGGCTTTATAAAGTTCTTGTTTTAGTTGAGCAACTTATTGTCTGGGGCAAACTTATGGGCTGTGTCATTTCCCATGCCCTGGTCAGCATCTCCATCAGCTACACCTCACCTCTCAACCATCCTATTGAGTTGCGTTGAGCAGGGACTCTATTCCCACTATGCAGAGAAGCAAACAGGAGCACGCAGAATGGCTTGACAAAGGGCAGGCAGCTACTGAGTCCAGGTCTGATGCTCTAACACTCTTCCTGCTCTCAAACTTCCAATATTCTTTGTATTTATTCCAATCTAGAAACTAGAATAAGACCTCTGTTTACCATGGGTTTACTAAATGACATTCTACTAGTATTGTTATATTGTGTACTAGGGGGTCTACAGGAAGTTATGTGAGCAAATCTACCCAATATGCTTTTTAATGGCTATTCTAAAAGGAGGACACATGCCATTTTCCAGAGTTGAGAAATGGAAGAAATATGGATCTGCTATTACCAGAGGTGACACTCAACATGACTGAATAGAAAAACCCGTGTATAATTTCAAATCAGAGAGAAAAGGAAACATAGCTGCCAAAGTGATTTATCGAAGAAGAACATCATCTTGACCACCCAAAGGATAAGAACTTGTTGTTTTTGTGACACAAGGGCTAAGCAAATTGCCAGGGTGCATGTATGCATAGATGTGCATCTGAGATACGCCAAATTTTTGCCAGTGGTGCTAAATGGGAGACTTATTGAGCAATCACAGTGAGAGTTCCAGCGCTCTACAGCTGGAATCTGTGCAGGTGCAGCTTTCTGGTTGCTAGCCAGCATTATTTTGCAATAGTGTTGGCAGTCACCACTTTTAAATAGAAACATGATTGCACTTTATTTTAATATTTCTCCTTCCATTTCCCCTCTCTCTCTACTGTAAATCAGCCCTGTGTGGAGCATGCAGTCCTTGCCAATGCTTCAGGTAACAGACAAAGGCCAGGGGGCCAGCCTGTTCTCAGTGCTTGAAAATATCTCACCCAATTCAGCTTCCTGTCCTTGGTGATCATTCACACAAGGGAGTGAGAACAATATTAGTGCGCAAGGTTAGCTGTTAGAATGCGACTGTGACATTTGCTTCACTCTGCCCAAGACAGGGAGCAGGCACATGCTAACAAAATGAAGGGCGGCCCCATCCCTGGGTTGTGTCTTTTCCGATAGAACCAGGAGGATCATACTGTTAGTGAAGTCACTAGAAGTCGAACAGTTTCCTCGACCGAGTAGTAGTCAAAGCGACTGGCTTTGAAGCCTCTCGACCTGGCGTTTCAGTTCCTTTATCCTACTGTAGTGACCAGCACATTGACAGGACTTTGAAAGCTATGCTACTAAGCTTGCTGGCTTGCTGGTCTCACTCATGATGGGTAGGTTTGGGTGGAGCTCCACACTAGGACAGGCCAGAAAGAAAGATCTGGTATTGTACTGCTGAAAACTAACCAGAGAAAGCCATCCGGACTGTAATAGAACATTGCCTTGTTTGCTGTGGACATGTCATCAGGAGAGCTCCATTGTTGAAGGGTGTCCTCATGTAGGGTGAAGTAGATGGCCAAGGAGGATAAGGGAGAACCTTGGTAAGATGGATTTCCACAAGTGCCATTGTGGGGAATTTGGATATGTTTCTGACTTTGAGGATGATGCAGGCCCGGACAAGGTCTTATTCTGTAATATGCCAGTTTCTATGAGTCAAAGTGGATTTATTGGCAACCCTCCATCTCTTTCTATGCTTCCCACTGCCATTGAGTCAGTACTAACTCATAGCAAGCCAATGGGACAGGGTACAACTGCCCCTGTGGGTTTCTAACACTGTTAGTTTTTATGGGATTGGAAAACCCCATCTTTCTCCTTAGGAGAAGCTGGTGGTTTCAAACTGCTGACTTTGCAGATCAAAGCCCAATGCATTACCATCCCACCACCAGGGCTGTGCTGGCTGTGCTTACATAGCACTTACTACATGTCACTCTATTCTAAAACTCACTAAATCCACATACTAATCCAATGGGCTAGGCACTACTCTTCTGTGGCTTCACCAATGGAGAAACAGAGGTTCAAAGAAGTTAATAACTTTCCCAGAGACACATGGAAAGTAAGTTGAGGAGAAAGGCTTTGAGCACAGAGAATTGGACTTCAGAGTCTCTGTTTTCAACCCCTTGACTCTACAGCACTCCGCCGATTCGGAAGTTGAAGTGCTCTCACTTTCTAGGTTGAGAGGTTCTCACTTCATGCCAACACACACAGTCAGCGCTCCCCACTCCCTTCCCCACTCCCTGTTTCTCCCTAGGTCAGATGAGACCTTGAGTTTCTTAAGGTGAAGGCCTCACTTTGTTTAGAAGAAGAAAAAAACTGTACCTTAAGACGATCTGACGCTGTGCTGTGCCACATACATTGAAGTGCTAATCTCAAGGCCATGGTTCAAATCCAGGAACTGCTAGTTGGACAGAGATGAGGTTATCTACTCCTGTCAAGAGTGAAAGGTTTGAAAAACCCAAGGCGAGTTTCTACTCTAGTCTCCAGGGTTGCTGTGAGTCAGAATTGACTGTCAAGCAGTGAGTGGGGTTTGCTCTTTCTCTGCCATCACAAACTGGGTTTTTGAGTGGGGTTTGCTCTCTCTCTGCCATCACAAACTGTGTTTTTCTATACTAAGTCTTTTTAAAAGAAATACTTAAAGATTTCAGAAGATGATGCATCTAAGTGTTTGATAGTGGCACTACATTCACTGCCATTAAATTGACTCTAACTCATAGAGTGACCGTTGGTTTCAAACTGATGACCTTACAGTTAACAGTCCTGCATGTACATCACTATGTCACCAGGGGTCTTTGTGATAATGGTACAGAAGATAAAGTTAATGAATAAAAGTTATACACTTTTTTATAGATTTAAAATGTAGAACATTCTGAGAAGACTTTATAATTTAGTGTGCCATCACATTTTTTTCCAAAGGGCCTGGCCTCTACAATATTTTTTGATTGATTGTAAAAAGACATCACTGAACTTCTTAGTTTTGATCTCACAAATGTAAGCAAATACTTTTCAGGCAGAATTCTTGGCAGTTTTCTTTGAATTTGTATAACATAGTCCTTGTTTTTGAAACAAGTTCTGAGTCTTGATTTTTTCCAATAAATACAGTATCGTGTATGTAGTTCATTGAAAGTTTGATCATTTGCCTTAAGAACCCATAGCTGAGAAGAGGTTTAACAAAATAGCCTCATTCTCATCCTGATTGTGTGACATGTTTTACATAACCAATAGTAGCCGGATAAACATATGGGTCTTCACTTTTAAATTATCTGATATTCCAAACCTCACTTGGAATACATTTCTCATAGTCATCCATGAAAATGTACAATTTTTAAGACTCTCATCCAAAAGCACCGATTATCCAAGGAGCTCAAATTCACTGCCATTGTATTCTGATTCTGATTCATAAGGTTGAGTGGAACTGCCCTTTGAATTGCTGAGACTTTAAATCTTTGCAGGAGTAGATAGTGCTGCATCATCTGTCTTTGGTGGAGTAGCCGGTGGGTTTGAACTGGTGACTTTGTGGCTAGCATCTCAACACTAAACTCAGCAGGGTTCTTTTAGCAAAGAAAAATCTTAATGCTGGAGAAGACAGGCAGAGTAGTGGATTGGGAGTCAGGGTTTCTGATTTGAATTCTGCATGACCAGCTTGGTGACCTCGAGAGGGGACAAGAAAAGCAAAACAGTGGGATACATGTCCTTCTTAATAAAAGTAGAGAGTAAGATTAGAAGATAACTATTCCATTCTCTTAAAGTCATTTTTATATTACAAAAAGTCCCTTCTCTTCCCTGCACCATCCTCCAAATATCTAGAAAGATACATAACTTTGATAAGATGTACAAACTTTGAACTGGCCCTTTGGTGAAGAAAAAAGAAATGCCTTGAACTTTAATAGCTGGTGGAAACTTTTTGAAACCCTTTTATGGGTTTCACATATGCAAATTTACAACTTGGAAGTGTTTTTGTGTCAAAGCATCATAAATTGGCTGGCAAGTTAGAAAATATTTGAAGGTACCTTTTTTTAAGTGCAAGAAATCTTGCTATGTTTATGGCTATGAAAAAACCTTCTAATCCTGTTTTTTTCATTTTTGCTTCCCCCCCATTAACAGTTATTCATGAGGATGATGAGCTATTTTAATTCATCATTTATAATCTTGCAAACAAATATTTATTCTATACTATCCACATCATCAAGCAATAAGTAGTACATTGGATTGTTTTTTCTTAGTACCACATATTTTTTTCTTTTTCTTTTTTTTACTAGTCATTGTCTTGGGGGTCCCTACAACTCTTTTCACAATCCATACATCCAGCCATTATGTCAAGCACATTTGTACATTTGTTGCCATCATCATTCTCAAAATATTTGCTTTCTACTTGAGCCCTTGGTATCAAATCTTCATTTTTCCCCTCCCTCATGAACCCCCAATAGTTTATAAATTATTATTAATTTTCATGTGCTTTGTTTTGTTTTTAAGGAGTTACTCTTACTGTGAGTCTACCTGAAAACTGACAGTAACTGCCTTTATGTGCTTGCACTCCAAATCCTTGCTACTTTGTCTTCATTTCCCAGATTTGCTGTGACAAAACATGACCCACCAAGTAGCTTCTAAGAACACAAATGCATTGATTTTTCATACCAGAAATCAAAATCAGTGTCAGTCATGCCTATGCCCCTCTGAGGGTTCCAAGAGAAGAACTACTCCACACCTCCCCTCTAGCTTCTGGGGGCATTCACCAACCTTGGCGTTCCTTGGCTTGTAGATGCACCATCACCTGGTATTTTCCCCTCCCTTTACCTGTTCTCTAATATGACACCACGCATATAAGACAGGACTCATCCTACTCTAGGCTGAGCTCATGTTAACCAAATAGCATCAAAATGCACTCTTTTTAAACAACATCATCTTCGTGGGTCTGGACATTAGGACTTGACAAGATAGCATTTTTTGGGGGGTAGGTACAATTCAGTCCATCACATAATCAAGAGGCTGGTCATACATCAAAAGCATGAGCATCCCCTGCTGCATCTTAGAAATACACAACTACCAGAACAGAAACTTTTTAAAAGAAGATTCTTAAGTTGTCGGTACACACATTGATATTTTAGATGCACTGTCCTAACTCAAAAGACCCCTGGTGGGATCGTTGGCTATGCATGACTAGCCACAAGGTCAGAGGTTCAAACTCACTCTCTGAGGGAGACAGATAACGCTTTCTGCTTCTGTAAAGGGTTACAGCCTTAGAAACTCTTGGAAGCCGTTATATTAAGCCTCAAAAGTTTTACTGTGTTCACGGATAGACTTGATGGCGATAGGTTTGGTTTGGTCCTCAATCAAAGTAGCCCTAGTTCTGCAAGGGTTAAATACTCAGTAGCGAACCCCATGGTTGGTAGTTTGCCAGCTGCCCCAATAGCTCTATGGGAGAGAGATGTGGTGGTCTACCTCTGTAATGATAACCACCTTGGAGACCTGAGGGGCAGTTCAACTCTGGTTTTTTTGATACTTATGAGATGAAATTCACTGTGTGAGTTTGGGGCCCTGGAAGGCTGAGATTTTAGAAGAAAATTTCCTCTATCTTCTTTAAAATGTCAGTTAAGCAAATATGGTGATACTTGACTAAAAATGTTTTGCTATGCTAGAAACTGAGGTGGTCTTAATTCCTTTACTGTGGTCTGTAGTGTGTATGTGTGTGTGTGTGTGTGTGTGTGTGTGTGTGTGTGGTGGGGAAGGGGGTTTAGCATGGGTTTCAACATATATTGGGATGCTAGTTTCTCAAACTGGCACAGGCTCACAGCACGATTTGGGTTCTGATGTAGTATAAATTACTTGATTCATAAAGGAGCGTAGCTGAGAAGATGGAATTGCGGAGGCAAGCTTTTGTGCGCGGGAGGGACAATAACACCATCCCATGCTTTGCAGCTAAGATTAGAGGTGAAGAACAATTCACAATTTATGTAGCAATTCAAAACCATTATCATCTCTCCCCCTTGTCGTAAAACGTTTGACTGTTTATCAACTAACCTTGTAGGACATTATTACACTCCCTTAATTTTTGTGGCCTTGATTCTTTATAAAGACAATGATCTCTCCTCTGATCCATGGGGTATGTCATGATTCCTGGGCTAATGAACAAGAGAATCATAGGAAAGCTTGCTCTTTGGCAAATTGGGTCTTTCCTGGGATGTCTTCCCAGCTCCATATCAAGATTTATCTTTGAATTTTGGGGGTGCGTGTCATTTTTTTGCCAGATACTAAATCTCTGTGGGTGCCCTGACGTGTTGGATGCTTTCTCTCTTTCTCTCACCCTCCTCTTCTTCCATGTGTTCACATCTGCTATGTCTACTCTAATTGTATGGTCTCAGTGGTTGATAAAACTTGGGTGTTATCTTTGAGAAGTATCAGGTAGGATGCTCTGGGCAGGTGGAGTCGTGGGGACAACATGAAGAGAAACTAAAGCAGCACCCTAGTTTGGCAGTTGCCATAGTCTTGACCCCACCTCCTCAATTCCATATAATTCAGAGTAGATCTATGTGCAGTAAGGCTTATAAATGCTAACATCTTGAAAATGTATTGTCTTCTGTTGGAGGTGACTTTGGGTGGACTTGCACTTCAAACCTTTTGTTTAGTGGAAGCTGGGTGCATTAAAGAATCCTGGTGGCCTAGTGTTTGCAAGTTGGACTGAGATCCACAAGGCTGGCAGTTCAAATACATCCACTTCTCCTTGGGAGAAAGATGGAGCTTCCTACTTCCATAAAGAGTCACAGACTCAGAAAATCCCTCATCTGTAGTATAGGGTAGGTATGAGTTGGAATCAGCTCAATGGCAGTGATTTTTTTGTTTTGTGTTGGTTTTGAATGCATTAACTCTTTGTTCCACTCAGGGACTTCGGCCTGTTCTTAATGCCTATCGGAATCTGTACATGGCTTCATACTTTGTATTGCACCTGGTGAGTCTGGTTTAAGAACATATATACATATACTTCTCTGGCAGGGGAGATAGCATGATCACGAAGAACATATATACACACAATATGAGGAAGGATTGCGTTAAAATATGGTCCCTTTCTTTTCCAAACTGAGGTGGTTGGGAATAGAAACATCATTTTTTAAAATCTGATTTCACATCCTCAGAGTCAGTGTGAATTTGAGATTAGGATGCCTTCATAGAAAAGAGAGGATGAGATGGTTAGGACCTGTCAAAATCCTCAGTCTGGAAAATGGGGTTTCAGACTGTCTTTAGGTATTGTGGAGTTGGTTCCCATTCAAAACAATCCAATAGGACAGAGTAGAAGGCTTTCTGTGTATTGGCAGGTAGGTTGGAACTGCCAGTCTTGAGGCTAGCAGCTGATCACTTAACTATTGTGTTACAAGGGCTCTTTGTTAAAGATTAAAGAAGGGGAACAGATATTCTGCTCCTGCCTGCTGAATGGTTTTTAGTGGGCTGGATTTTTTTAAACTCTTGGGCCACCCGTTATGAATCCCAATGGCTGATATTTTTTTTGGAAGCTTGAGGAGCCCTGGTGGCACAGTGGTCTCTTGCTTGGGTGTTTGGCTTTTCACTGTCTCCAGGTGGACTGGAGCTTTGGTTTAGGAGCCCAGTACATTTACCATTGCAACAGGGAGTCCCTGTGGAGATTGTGCACATTAGTTCTGTGCACATTAGCTCTCTCCCCCGCCACTGCCCGCCCTCCTCCACCCCCCCCCCCACCAAACCAAATCTCACTCTTTTCTGCAGGTAACGAGGTTTGCTATTGTGGAGAATTGAGTGGCTTTGTATACTCTGCAACCCCAGAGTGGACCTTTCACACAAAAACTTGATGCTAGGGAATTTCTTCCAAGATTACCAAATACTCCTTTCTTCTTTGTAAAACTGTATTAGATTGGCAATGTTCCACACACATTTATAGTCCGTTTCTTAGCCCGTTGAAATCTCCCTCCTTCTAGCTTCCATGGGGCTGTCTTGCTTTCTGTCAGGAGTAAAGCAAATAGCCATTCTTCATGGACTCTCTTTCAGACTTAAGAAGACAAGCCATGTTCTCCGTGTCTTCATTTACAGCTGTCGCATCAGCAGTGCCTGTTAAAAAAGGCTATGTTCTTCCCCGCTCAAGGAGCAAGTTGATTTTGACTCCATGTATGAGAGAGTAGATTTAGCCCATAGGAAATTTAAGGTCATTTTCCTTCTGGGAACAAATCATTCAGCGTTTTTTTTCAGTGTGACTTGGGTGGGTTTGAACCATCAAATTTGGCTAGCACGTGGATCCTCTTCTTTGAATCCCTTTAAGGGTATAGCCTGTATTAGAAGGCACAAGTAGGGATTCATTTCTTAAAAAGTGACCTGCCCTCTGCACTGTGAGCAGTTGTCCTGCTGTCTCCCTCCTTTTCCTTTTCCATCAACTCCTCCTCACTAGGCATTCTCCATGGGATTCTCTGCTCTTCATGTATATGTGTATCATCTTCAGTTGTCATTGGGTACAATTATAGCACCAAGTTACATTCCAGTGTGACAATGTATGTGGCACATCAGGAAGAAAACAGTGTGTACATGTGGGGAAAAAAGCCACAGTTGTAAGGGATTCATGATTATAGAATTACTCATTTCAGTCTTCAGATGAAATCTCTGAGAAGCCAATGGAGCGTTTTGTCTAATTTTTCAAAGTAATACATGGGCTGTCATTTGGGGAAAAATTAATATAATAAGTGATGTGAGAGGATGAATGATGTGTTTAAAAGGCCATGTGTAGGGAAAATGATCTATTTGCTATAGATTTTTGGTGGTTGCTGCTAGATCTCAGAGAACAAAAGATGGCTCTAGGACTCAGGTTTAAATTCTGGATTCTGAATTTAGGGTCAAAGTGAAGCTGTGGACATGTAGGCTGCTTTTCACTACAGAGTGGCTCAAACTTGCAACATTTGTGTTTTAGTTTGATCTCCTCCTTACTTCCCACTTCCACTGCAATTGAAGAAGAAAAGAATGATAGTATCTTCTGACCTAGGCTGACAACTTATTCAGGGAAGGGTGTGTGTGTGTGCGTGTGCCGGTGTGTTTGCAAGTTAAGGGGGACTCGTTTGCAAATATCCCTATCTGAAAAATGATGCCCAACTTTAGGCAGATGAATGCCTGTGCATTGATCCCTATGTGCGAACACATTCTCATGTTGATGATCTCAACTCAAAACAGCTCACTGTCACACGTTTGCGTCTCACTCAGAGCACGCCTATAGGACAGCAAAGAACTGCCTCTATGGAAATATGAGGAAGTTGATCTTTATGGGAACAGAAAGCCCTGTCTTTCCCTCAGAGCAGCTGGTGGTTTCAAACTGCTGGCCCAGTGCATTACCAGTACACCCCCCGCCTTCTGCTACTTCCTTTTAAACTCGCCTCCATCACTTCTTCCTGATGCGTCTGACCAAAGTTGGAAAGGCTTTAAGATAAAAATGCATGCCGATGGGAGGTTGCTCTTTAACACGACGAGTGCATTTCACAACAGGGAGACCTGTGCAAGCCAAAATGCAATGGGATTGTCTTGCTTTTCTGAATCTTCCAAGTGTCCCTCCTTGGCAGGAAGTAGTCGATAGTGAAAGAGATTTGACCTGTCCTTTGACAAGTGTCCACTTTACCCAGGTGCTGGTTTTGCATATTTTACTGTATACATATACTTCACAAGGTGGGTATGATTCAATTCTGCAGTTTTAAAGCTGCACCAATTTCCTGATAGGAGAAGCCTGAGGGCAGAGCTGAAACCAGGAGCCTCTCATCAGAGACTGGGCACTAAAGATGTAGTGGATTTCATTCTTTGAGGTGCTTTGTGCTTCCTCTCTACTCGGCATTTACAGTAGTCTTGACATCTCTATGAACAGAGAAAGTCAAAATGCAGTAAATGGGAAACAGAGAGACTGACAATCGCAAAGGAGAAAGGAGGCCATACTTTGAGAGTTGGCGATCCTGCTGGAAGACAGATTTGGTGAATACCCATGATACCATCCTTGGTAATCTGGCCAGCTCCCTGTCTCCTGGCCTCGGGTGAAGAGAACAAGGTAAAGAGAGTGGACAGGAGGCAGATACTTGGGGGCAGATACTTCTGTGACCAGCTAACAGCCTTGATTGAATACAGGATGCAATGAAGGCACACTAAATGGTGGTTGGAGAACACGAGTAACGCGGGTTTCGTTTTGTCTTGCTCTGATTTTTTTTCACCCAAACGAACACAGGGATGTGAAGCTCAGAATAAAACCCAGGCTACATAAAACGGCCCTCTCATTTCCGAGCAGCTTATGGCTCATCCATGTCCCTAGGTACCACAAATAGTTAGCCCTCTGCTACTAACCTAAAAAGGAGCCCTGGTGACATAGGGCTGCTAACTGCAAGGTTAACAGTTCAAAATCACCAGCTGCTACACTGGATAAAAATGGGGCATTCTATACTCCTAAAGAATTACAGTGCCAGAAACTCACAGGGGCAGTTTTACCCTGTCCTATAGGGTCACAAAAAATTGACATCAACTTAATGGCAGTGGGTATGATTTTTGGTTTATTAACCTAACAGTTGGCCTTTTGAACACATCCAGGGGCTCTGTGGAAGAAAGTCCTGGTGATTTGTTGATGTAAAGGTCATGGCCAAGAAAACCCCGTGGAGCTGAGTTCTCCTAGGATCAGCTCAACCACATTGCTTAACCATTTCCTTTTATTGTCAATGTATCCTGAGTTTAGATATCCTCAGTTAGTTCACCAGTTGCTGCTTCTTCAAAATCCCATCAGCGATTCAGGTTCTCTCCTTCCTTTCTTTTTTCCTTGCTGTTCTTAGGGTTATTGATTCCCTTCTCCATGAAACATTTGGTCACCACTCAACTGGACTTCTCAATTGGATGTGGACTCTGAGCAGACATTCTTCAACGACCCCCTTGGGTGTATCTTCCTCTCTCTTCCTGATGCTTTTCTCTCACCACTGTCCTTTTCTTTAAAATCATCCCAACTTCTATTTCCAGGTACTCACAGGCTGTTCAGTCAGCCACCTTTCCTGTACTTCATTTTTTTTTTTATCACTGCAACGATTGCCACACTGCTGGTTTCAGACGGTGCGTGGGAGCTGGTCCACCGGAGTGTGCAGTAAGTTGAATTGCCACAGCTTCCTGCTGTTCGTGTGATAGATAGCACCATAAAATGGATGTGATGTGGTTATTAGGCTGTGATTCGGTTCATACTGGGCTGTATTGATTGGTGTTGGTTCAGTGCTCACCACACATTTTATCAATTGACCTTCCAGATTGTATCCTGCCTCTGCTTCTCTTGCCTCTAATTCTACTTTATCTCCAGCTTTGTAGTTCCTAATTTTCTTTTGTTTGATTCCTTATAGTATTTCTTTAGTTTTCTATTACCCAGAAAGACTTTTCTAATGAAACCATATTTTCTCCCTGGCACACTTATTTGCTTATTTATTCCCATGACAGGGCTGGCCTTGATTATCATGGCATCTCACTTCACTTCTGTCCTCAGAGTTTTCCAAATTCTGCAATATTTCTGTCTGCACACAGATGAACTTGTTTTGTAAACTTTCCAGCCCATTCAACTGATCATCCGTGGTCTTTTTTCCATAAGAAATACAATCCTTTCCCTTTGGAATGGATTTTCTTATTGTCTGCCTATTGAATGCTCTGGAAACATTCTTTTCTTTCCACGCATAGTTAAAAATGCTAAGCAATTAGATGAAAATAGATGTGGAAAGTGAGAATTATGTTTTCAAAAGGGATGAAAAAAACCCCAAAGGGATGAACACGAGGAGATCAGAAGCAGAGGATGGGACACGGTAAAGGAGAGAGAGGAGGGGGAAAGTCCAGAAGGGAGGAAAGGGCAATGCTGTCTGGGAACACGGGGAGCCCTTGTGTGGATGCTAGATGAGCGTAAACACAGACACCCATCTGCGTATTGTTAGTGGTTGAGTTAGGTGAAACTTCATGACAGTCTCATGCACCCATGTTCAGTCTGTGGCCGTCCACCACAGAGTTTTCACTGGCTAAGTTTAATAGTGGATCACCAGCCGCTCCCACTTAACAATGAAAACTTTTACTGTGAATTGGATGAAGATGAAGGCCAGATTAGTGGTCCATTTAGTAATTTATATTCATCCTGCTTCATGGCATTGATTGCATTTCCCGCAATGTGATACTGCTTGCCCACTTCTTCCCTGTGTTTCCTGTTTTGTTTCTCTTTCTTTCCTAAGACTTTTGAACTTTTCCCTTGGGTAAATACTGCTCTTTTGACCTCAAATGACTGATTTTTGTAAGGTGTATGTACCTCTGTAGTATTATTTTCCCCTTTATATAAGTTATTGGCAGGATATTGATGAATGGTAGGGAAAACCTTTCCAGACTTGGAGGGTCATGTGATGGCCATAGACTCCCAAATTTATTGGCCTTACTGCCCCTTTTTGGAAAAAAAATTCTCACCATCTTCTGGCAAGTAAATATTTTTGTACTATAGCCTGTAACAGGATAGTGTTTCCTGTTGGTCGGTGCTCTCAAGTCAGTTCCAACTAATACAACAGTGTGATACATTGCCCTGTTCTGTATCAGCTTCATAGTGGTTCTGATGTTTGAACCCATCTTTGGGAGCCACCATGTCAATGCATCTGGTCAAAGGTCTTCCTCTTTTCCACTGCCCCTCTACTTATCAACCACGATGTCCTTCTCCAGGGACTGGTCTCTCTTGATAACCAGCCCACAGTATGTGAGGTGATGTCTCACTCTCCTTGCCTCCAAGAAGCATACTTCTTTCAAGACGCATGTGTTTGCTGTTTTGGCAGTATACTGGTGCTTTCAAGAACCTGCACTGAAATGTAAATGCATAGATGATCTTCTGTCTTCCTTATTCAATGTCTAATTTTGGAATGCACATGACACTATAGCTTGGCTCAGACACGCCTTAGTCCTTCAAGCAGCACCATTGCTGCACACTTTAAAGAGGTCGGGCGCAGTGGGTCACCTGAAGGCTATGTGCTGCTTTCTTGACTGCCGCTTCCATGCATATTGATTGTGGATTCAAGCAAGAACAAAATCATGGCTAACTTCAACTTTTCTCCATTCCTATTGCCCTCCCCCTCCGACCGCGCACCTCCTCCCCCCAATCATTCCAGAAGCTCTGATGGCACAGTGATTACTCGTTGGACTGCAATCTACAAGGTCAGCACTTAGACACCATCAGCTGCTCTGCAGGAGAAAGACAGGGCTTTCTATTACCGTACAGATTTGTAGTTTGGGAACCTGATACAGGCAGCCCTACTCTGTTGTGGGGGGGTCTCTGGGTGTCAGCGCTGACTCGATAAAGTGAGCTTGATTTTGAGTTTGGGATCATCTCAGTGCCCCCCCCCCCCCGGGAGCTGTATGACTCACTTTGGGAAACATTGCTTTATCAGACCAATAAGCTTGGTCTTTCCCCCACCCTGATTTTGGATTTTGACCCATGTTTCCTCCTACCCCACATCACTGTCCTGGCCCTTCTGATGAGAGCTTTTACCAAGCACTTGCCAGTGATATTTTGGTACATTTAATTCTCCTTCTCTCAGAGTTGTGGGTCTTGATGCTTGGATAGTAAATATCTTTCTATTATTATCATTCTCTCTTCCAATGGGAAGAGACTAATAGTTACACTTTAGACCAATGGCTCTCAACCTTCTTAATGCCTCCACCCTCAATACAGTTCTTCGTGTTGTGGTAACCCCCCAACTATAAAATTATTTTCATTGCTACTTCATAGCTAGAATTTGGCTAGTGTTATGAATCATCATGTAACTATTTAATATGCAAGATGCATTTTTCATCTTACAAATTTATTACAAATTGAACATAATGAAAGCACCGTGATTCATCACAAAACAACATATATTTATATAGTGTGAAATATTTACTTCTAATTAAAAATCAGTGAAATTTTCCCCTGAAGCGTGGGTAACAGTCTTAATATACCAACAGTAAATTATATTGCTACATTTTGCGACAGTATGCATCAAAAGTCAATGTCAGTGCCAAGGATGAGATAGCTTCTTTCTCACCAAATTAGCATATCTGCATATAGTCGGACCCACCTGGAGATGGATAAAGGAGCAGTGTTTCGATTCTTAAGACCATAGGAATATGAGTTTTCCGATGGTCTTAGTTGACCCCGGTGAAAAGGTAGTTCAACCCCCAAATGGGTTGCAACCCATAGATTGAGAACCGCTGCCTTGGATGCTACTCTTAGCCTATCTTAGTCTGGAAACTACTGAAGTTTGTCCCATTCACTATCGTAGCGACACACTCATTTCCACTAACAGATAGGCAGAGGCTATGCATTAGATACATTTATTGGGAATGTGGCTGAGTTTCCTGTGTGATGGGCAAGACTTCTGTCATAGCACTACTGCTGTCTCCTAAGAAAGTATTGAGGTGAGAGAAAAGGGAAGAAAGGAGGGGAATAACAGAATGACTATTGAACAATTTAGGCTTAGATATGGTTATAGATTTTAGACCCATGAAGAGAGTAATATTTAACATACTGCTGAACATCTTTTTTTTCAAGTTCCCTATAATTAATAATAATTACCAAAATATGTTTGAAAAATCAAAGGAAAAAATCTTTATGTCTTAAGCAAAGCATTGTGAGGTTGAGTAACTTTTGATCAGCCATTTTTCAATAGCTCAATTCCAATGTGTATTACTTTGATCACCCATAGAAGCAGGGATCCAATAAAACAGGTAATCATTTGCTTCCTCTGAAGCAGAGCAGATCTTCTTTGATCAGACCTTTTTTCAAGGCACGGAGAGCTTATGATGGTGTTTGTTTATTAGAAACCAGGTTGACTGTGCAATGTTATTGTCATCTAAATAGATCTTATTTGTCTGAATGAAATGACTGTGTCCCTTGCAGTGCAACACCTGCCTATCTGATATGGATTTCGAGTCCAAGTGGCCAGTCCTTGTGCTGCTTGGTGGCACCTGGTAATGACCCAGTGTGCAGCACAAGAAGACACTGCTCGCTCCCCACACCATTCTCCACACATTCTCCAACACTCCCATGGTTGAAACCACTGAGTCATTTACCTTGGGGAGGACCTCCCTTGATGTTTCTGAAGGATGGTTGAGAGAAGGTCCTTTCTTCATTAGTTGCAATGTATTTAGCCTCTTGTCTAACTGAAGACATTCGTTACCAGGGGGAGTCCTCATGGCGAGTTCAAACACTCTGGTGTTTGGGCCACGCGCTCCAGAACACCCTCCCAGTCTACTCATGTTCTTGTACCAAGGGCTCAAGGGCTGCTCTGAGAATTGTCTTCCTCAGGATCCTAGGCCCACTGCTCAGTTGACCTTCTTTTCATCTTGTGGGTGTGAAGTCATCAATTCACTCCCCCGCCCCTTCAGTTAATATTGCCTGAAAAGAAGGGGGTGGCACTAACGCCCTGAGTAATGACACTCAGCTTGTGAATGTGAAGAACAGTTTCATACATTAAAATCATCCACTTTTCTTTGCCACCCTGTCTTCTTTCACCCTGGAAATAAGAGGCAAAACACTTCTCACTGCGTGAGAACATGGGTGTCATATTGTTGAACTTTGACTTTTCTATGGTCTCTATGGCCTTTCTCTTTCCCTCCATGGTCTGTGCATCCTCTTCTTTGTGCTCATGCTGCTCCTTGAAACTCAGAAGTGATTAGGGTGAGGACATGGCCCCATGAACATAATAAGGAATACATTTTCCCCAAAGGGGATTCTGTTCACAGGTATAGAGATGAGGATTCCAACATATATTTTGGATGGGCATAATTCAATGAATCATTACAGGTGCAGTTCCAGACTTACGGCCACTTTCTGCATTCATACTTATCAGAGGATGTAGGGGTAAATCAAAAGGTGGGCTGAAGGCCACTCTTTGTCATTTAAATCTCAAGAAAATTAATCTTAATGAGAATTATGAAACTAGCATACCACTTGTGGTTCACTCCTGCCTTTCTAACAGAACTTCTTTATTTTAAATGTGAATGAAGAGCTAGAAAATGCACAGGGTTGAGTATACTGTCATTCAAATAGTGGCTTTTGTTTCGCTACCATTTTTCTTGTTGCGCACAGCAGTGATTAAAATAGAATTTGATCAGAGCTATTAAGTGATGATCAAGGGATGTCAGTGAAAGTTTGGATGTTTAAATATGGCATAGTTGGTTTCTATATCCAAAGCTATTAGACTATTTGGGGAAAAATAATCAAGTCATGTAATATAAATTTATTCTCTGCTTCAATAGCATTAATATCATGATTATGCTCTTATCTCTCAAAACTGTTTCTTTTTAAAATTAGTGATAAAACAAGATTATGAGGTAATTCATTTTCAGTGCACTGATAATAAAATCCTTATAATATGATGGAACTATTTCCGTGAATCATTACTCCAAATATGATGTTTAACTCTGAAAATATAGGTTTCAATCACTACTATGGAGGTCAATAAAATTCTGTAAAGAAGGGAATCAAATCAGCAGATCTTTGAACATTTTCAGATCTGCATTCTGAGGCTCAGACCGGACAGACCCAACTTTAATAGGTCATGAGGAAGACTCCATAGTGTGAACGAACATTTTCCTTGGAAATGACCATATTTTGACATTTTATATGATGTCTGTCTTAGGGTGGGTCTTTTAGAGAAGCAAAACCAGTGAATCACACACACAGAGATTTATCTCATGACTCACATAGGTGTACAGGCTGGGAACTTCCAAGGCTGTGGGCCATATGCCACAGGTTTGGTTTCTCTTGACTTAAGTGGCTGAAGAATCAAAGGAATTAAAGATCAGCATGTAAGATGGAAAGCTGCTGTTGAGTCCCAGGACCAGTGGGCAATATGGCAATGTGACTCAAATCCAAAGAACTTGAGGTCAGCTAATGAACCTGATATAGGATCATAGCCTGCAAAAGACAAGCACGTTTTCTAAAGCATCCACCTATACTAAAAGCAGACCACCTTGATTGCGTACATCTTAACTGTCAAACCACTAAGACTCCTGACCACGTGGCTACCCAATTTTCACTATCACAGTGTTCCTCAGCATCCGTCCAACTGTTAGCTTCTCATACTGTGGTGGCTTACATATTGCTGTGACAATGGAATTATTTCAAATACCAAAAGAGTTTCCCTTGGTGGATAAGTTTCAATTGCATTTCCAGATTAAGAGAGATGGGGAAGAAAGGCCTGATGAGTTATTCCAAACACTGAACCAATGAAAACTCCATGTATCATAAGAATGGTGCCTGTACCTGTGCACATGCTTTCTAGCCTGCAGTGAAAGACACCACTGGAGTAATGATAGTGGGGAGAGAGGAAGCCTCAAGGAACCGGAGGAATATTGTGTGTTTTATCAGTGTCCAACTGCATCCTGGTTGATTCGACCCTTCCCTGTGACCCATCTGTGAGGGGACGTTCCATTGTTGACAGATGGGCTTCGGTTCCCTGCTCTGACCCCCTTTGTTCTTAACAATATAGTTTTTTGTTTATGTGTTTGTTATGGGTCTTCTGATGCCTGTTACCAGGTCCTGACAGCATCCCATGATAGCACAGACTGGTGTGCTTCTTCTATGTGGGCCTGTTGCTTTTCTGCTAGATGACCACTTGTTTAATTTCAATTCCTTAAGACCCCCAGATGTTTTATCTTTTGATAAGCTAGGCACCATCTTCTTCCTTCACCACATTTCATGACACATCAAATCCAAGAACAAAAATGAAAATAGCAGTACTAGAAGGATAGGTGTAAGGTGGGGGGAAATGGAAAGGAAGGGGACCCAATCTCAATGATTTACACATACCAGACACATATACTCCTTCAGGGGGACAAACAACAGAAATCATGGGAGGGGGCGGGGGGCAGAGAACCAACTATTTGTGTAATATATGAAAACAATAATTTATTATTTATCAAGTGGTCATGCAGGTGGTTGGGGACAGGAGGGAAAAAAGAGGAGCTGGTCCCAAGGGCTCAATAGAAAGTAAATGTCTAGAAAAGAATGATGGAAATATATATATATATATATATATATATATATATGTATATATATATAAATATGCTTTATCCAATCAATGTACAGATTGTTATAAGAGTTGTAAGAGTCCCCAATAAAATGATCTTTTAATGAAAAAAAAAGTATTGTCTGAGGTAGTGCTGGAAGATAAACCCCCTAGTGGCTGCAATAATGAGTATCCTGGAGATTACTAACCAGTGCAGGGCTGGGAGAAGTCCTCTTGGGTTCATTTTGAGTAGTGAAGAGAGTCACCTTGACAGTAAATGATATGGGCATGGAGGACTTGTTGGTAGGTGAGTCTGAGAATGCTATTGAAAAGCTAATCCTGAAATGTATCTTGGCTCAGACACATTGAAAAAAGGTAATCTCAGGTGTTTAAAAATGATAATACCCAGGATTTGTGTAATACCTTAACATTTTCTATAAGAAATATGTAACAATGCTTCTCACTCTATTTCAACTTTTACATTTTGATGTTACTATTATTATAGAAACACAAAGTGCTATTAGAGATGAAAAAGTATTTGTAGATGATTAGTCCAATAATTGACTTTTAGAAATGAAAAAAATAAATATCCAGAAAAGCAGATTGATTTGCCTAAGTTACTTAGTTACATAATTTCTCTTCCTAAAAATTAAACCAGTTGCCATCAACTTGATTCATATTAATGGAAACCCCATGTGCTACACACCTTGTGATCTATGATATTTTATTCTGTTTATTTATTTTGTGATGTTTTTAATGACTATAATCTTACAGAAATATATTGTCAAGCTTTTGTTCCAAAGAACGTCTGGGTGGATTTGAACCACTAATCTTTTTGCTGCTACTCAAGCACTTCACCGTTTACACCACTCAGGAATTATATTACAGTTCCCACACCCCATATTTATTGCACATATAAATAAAGAAACACTCAGAGGAAAAATACTCACTTAATAGAAGAACTCGATGCTTCCATGTTGATTGTCTATTTTTTATATAGTTAGTTTCCAGTGCGTAGATTTGATAAGCAATGAAGTAGAACCTTTTGTTTGTTATTCTTTGCTTGTCTACCATCATCAAATTTAGCTTAGTAATAAGTGGCTGTCCTTGAAGAAAAGTTAAAAAAATAGAAAATGCTACCCTGTGCTAAACTCTGACCTAGTTCAGAAATGCCTTCAATAAAAACTTAAAAACAAATTACTCCAAACATGTATCTAGGGGAATGGACTTCATTTCAATTTACTCAGGGTTCTTGAAGTCCCTTTAAAAAAGAAAGTATGCTTTAAAATCCCATTTCAATTATCTTTAATAAGATCAACTTGTCTGATATAGATACAATATGAGAGGGAGAGCAAGAATACTTCCCTTTCCAAATAATTCTTTCTCCAACTATTGTGGTCCATTGTCTTAGAACCTCTACAGGGTCCTGAGTCTGTTTTTCATTTTAACTTCCCCTGTCTCTGAGAGAATGCAGGCGTAATATCTCTCGGCTCCTAAGTGATTTCTATAATGATGGAGGGACTTTGCTAATAATGCTATCACAAAAAAGGCAGTATTTTTATCTCAAGGATATATTCCTGGGAGCACCTTAAGACATTTTTGGGGGTTGGGGTGTATACAGTCCTCTCTCTGTCTCTCTCTTGAATGTTTTTAGGTGTTCAGAAAACTCTGGAAAGTGCAAAGAATTCCTATGTCCTCTACTCAGATGTTGTGTTAATATGGGTTGTCTAGAGAAACAAAGACAGTGACTGTCATATATGTATAAGTAAGAAATTTATATCAAGAAAACAGCCCAGCTTAGTTCAACTCAAGTCCTTGAGTGAGCTGTAGGCCACTCCAGACTCAGTAAGACTGATGAAGCAGGAAAGTGAAGCAGGAAGTTAGGATAGCACAGGTCCGTGGGTGCAGAGTCACATGGATCCCAGTAGGGACATTGCAGGGCACCAACAGTTCACTGGATAAGCAGATCACATAGGCTGATGGACTCGGAAGACAGACATAGGCTCCAATCAAACCAAAAGGAGAGGGAAAAGAGAGAGAGAGAGACCAGTTTCCACAGGGATACTTATAAGTCGGCCATACCCCCAGAGAGACATCATTAGGTTGTGACCTGATTGATAGGTTTGATTCACTCATATCTTCTCATAGGTGTACCAAGTTGATCAATCAATAGTAATCATTTCAAATAGATTCCTCCAATGTTTTCCCATATTTTCTTTTTTCTCTCTGTCTTTTTTCTTGTATACAATTATTAATTTTATTATTGAGTAAGGTATAGCTGTAGGAATGGTTATTTTAGCTATAGCAACACTAGATAACTAATGTTTTTATTTTAAAGACTTTTCTTGACCCTTTGTTTCTGTGTGTATTTTCTCGGGAGGGAAAAAGGCATTCTTTTGTGTAACACTAGTATAAAGATCAAACTGACCCTGTGCTCAACAAGAGGAACTACTGCCTACACCTGTGGCATCCTTACAAGTGTTCCTGTCCTTGAGCCCATTGTTGCCATAGTGTCCTTGAGGGCCTGCTTTGCCTTTTTCACTGTTAGACAGGGTTCTTTAGAGAAACAAAACCAGGACACTTATTATATAATTATATATCTATACAGTGAGAAGAGATATAACATTCTTTCAGTCCATAAAGCAACAGAGAGGGTTCAGTTTAACTCTCATTCACACAGAACAGTTAATATCTGAGTTTGTGTGCTGCACTACCTGTGGGCCCAGCCACATGGGTCTTGTCACTAGAGCTTGAGGCTCCTTGGAGACCTGCTTTGATACACTGCTGGAAAATACATTGCTTGAGTTTGAGCTTGAGGGGAGGCTCCACTGTCTGCTTCCTTAACCTTGGCAAAGCAGGCAGGGCAGGCCCATGAGATTCTAGGGAAACAGGCCCTGATGGAATCTCAATCTCACGTGATGAAGGGTGACAGGAACTATCAGCCTCAAGCTCAAACTCAAGCAGCAGTGTGCTGCCACGCTGGTCTGATCACCAGGGAAGGAGAGAAAAATGGGAGGCCAGCCATCTTTATCTTAGTCATTCTTCAATCAATGTGTAACCTGGTTAAACTTCACCCACATGTTCCTATTGGCCTGGTTGGCACAATAACCCTAACTACCACACTGTCCCTCCACGTTACCAAGCATGCTGTTCTTACCCAGGGCTGGTCTCTTCTGAAATGTGCAATGTATGTAAGCCTCTTATAAAAACATGTACCCTCAGTTGTTGCTGAGTTCACTCCAACACATTGTGAACATGTATGTCAGATAGACCCATGCTCCATAAAACCTCAAAGGTTGGTTTTTCAGGAATAGATCACTACACTTTTCTTCCAGGACATTTACAGTTGGACGAGAACCTCTGACCTTTCCTTTTAATTGCATATGGAAATTTCTGTCCTCCAGTAGGATTCTTTAGTCCATGTAACATATAATACAAACATTGCTGTATTTTGCTAATCATTTACTATTTGATTTGTCTATTCTTTGGTACTTTATTTCTCTTTTTTGCCCTCTTCTGGCTGCTAGGAGAGGAATATTTTTCCCTCATAGAATTTTACTGTTACAAGGGCTTGGTTCTTAGCCCTTCTTATTAGGATTTTAATATATTAATAAAGTTAATACATGCATAATTAATACATGATTACTTAATGAACACTGCTTATTAGAATTAGTATAATTATTTTAAAATATTTTATATTGTTTTGCCTTTTGACACCATCCAATGAAATCCTTGACTCAAGTATCTTTATTTTCATAAATAATTTTAAGCACTATTATTTCTTAAGATGAAAGTTATTGATGATTTTCCATCGGCCAGATATTTCACAGTTGGTGATGAGAGAAAAATTTTCCGGTTCCTTCAAGTTTACATCTTCCTTCTCCAATTTCTTTTTTTGGGGGGGGCATCACTGCCCTCTGGTGGTGGGAGTAGGAGGCCCAGCCTTGCTCCTGCTGAGCTACTGCTGGATTTGAATCTCCATCCCAGTGGGCCGCAGTTCTGCGCACAACCACTATGCTACCAGGGCTCAGTTCATCCTTCTCCAATTTCAATGTCAAATTTTTCCCTAGAGTTTATATGACAGTCACATAATCATTTCTTTTTTTGACAGAGGGAAGAAATATGGAAAATCCAGTTTCTTGGTTAATAGGAAGTTCTGTTTGAGCTTAATAAACATAATGAAACATAAAAGCAAACATTTTATAGTGTCTTTGAAGACCTGATGAAGAAATAAGAGGACAGTAATCAAGGTAGGTAATGTTATAGACTATTAGGCATTTGAATATGTATATCTGTCTGCAGATGTGGGTCTCTAACTAAATGGTATTATGCTTCTATCTATCTATGTCTTTTTCACCATATTTTAAAGATGAAGAAATTAAATCAATCCTTAAAAGTCATGTTTTTTTTTAATCTTTGGGAAATATACCTATTTTATAAGAACAAGGCATAATGGTGTTTTAATTAATAATTCTTTGGAAGTAATTTGAGTATCATTAAATTGGGCCCTCAATAATGGCCAGTCACTTTTTCTTTACCATCCTTATCTTTTTTTTTTTTTTTTGCTTTGTTTTTGTTTTGGGGGCATCACTGCCTTCTGGTGGTGGGAGTAGGAGGCCCAGTCTTGCTGCTGTATTTGAACCTCCAACCCAGTGGGCCGCAGTCCCGTGCACAACCACTACGCCACCGGGACTCAGTCACCATCTTTATCTTTATCTTCATCTGCACTCTTGGTTTTTGGTTCAAGATTCAAAGTTATTTTAATAGCTGGGAAAATAACTTGAAATTAATGAAGCCAAAGTTTATGTTGACAGGTATCAAATTTAGTTAGTCCTATATAGCTATAGACATCTATGTAGAGAAATATATATATATATATATATATATATATACACATACTAGGGATTTAAAATTTTACTCAAAATCAATAGGAATTGAAGATGAGATGCTTGAGTTAAAAAGCAAAACGACTCTAATGAAATATTAGTGTGAAAACAAAAAAGCAGATATAAATTTCAGATCATCAGATTCACTCAGAGTGTGGTAATTGCTCTTGGAATTTTATTTTTGCAAAATAGAAGGTAAATGGAACAGGAGGCTGTGAAACTGTGTCAGAAAGTGAAAAATTGGAAAAAGTGAAAGTAGATTAAGAAGGACAGAACATGCAGAGGGCCATGAACACATTGGACGCGGAATGGAGTCTTTTAGAAAAAGATACAGAGATTTCTTTTACTGTAGATGAGAAAAGCGTCTCAGTCTTTCCAATAAAGTACCCTTCCTGATGCTTATCAAGTTCCTTTTAGAATGCATATTTAATATCAACAGTACAGAAACATTGATGCCACATAAAATCAGTTTTTTCTTTTCCCTTTCTTATTTTCAGAGAAAACTGTTTTCTATGATTTTTGAGCATCCTGTGTTGCCCAGAGACGTGTATTTTCCTGGATTTTTCAGTGAAATGTTGAGATATGCACCAGTGAGTACATTTAAAATTCAGTATTAAAATATTTCAATTTTTTTAAAAAAATGAGAGCTTAAAAAAAACTCCACATATAAGAGATACTTAAAACCAAATATTCAAATAGGTTTTAACAGCAAAATAGGAAAAGTCCTATCAGGCAAATTGAAAAGAAGTTAGACTTATCTCTACTTTTGCCTGCTGAAACTGGTAATTATGAAGTTGCATTTCAAGGATGCATGATTGATTACTTTAAAATTATGTATGTATCAAATGAATTGATCAAATGGTAAAAGCAAAAATATATTGAACATCTCAATCAGTTCTGAAGAGGCATTTCCTAGAAGTCAATATATTTATATTCTTTATTTTTAAAAAGTCTCTTCAAATAAGATATTTTAACATTAAAAATCTATTTTAAACAGGAAGCCAATATAATGCTTAATGATAAAATCCTGGAATCCTCAGTGATGGGTCTAGATATGTGCTATCATCAATTTTACATTATTCTGAACTTTCTTGTTATGTATGGAGGCAGAAAACCATAAAATACCAAAATACCTAAACCAGGGGATGTACACTGCAACTGGAAACATGGGGAATTCAGGACAGATGATCCCTTCAGGACCAGTGGTGAGAGTGGTGATACTGAGAGGGTGGAAGGAAGGTGGAGTAGAAAGGGGGAGCCAAGTACAAGGACCTACATATGACCTCCTCTCTGGGGTATGGACAACAGAGAAGTGGGTGAGGCCATATTGGACAGTGGATGTCATGACAAAATGATGATAATTTGTAAATTATTAAGAGCTCATCGGGAGGGGATGAGGGGATTGGGGAGAAACGGGGAACTGATAACCCAGGCCTAAGTAGAAGGATAATGTTTCAAGAATGATGATGGCAACAAATGTGCAAATGTGGTCTGCATATAATTGATGTATTGATCATGATAAGAGTTGTATGAGCCCCCAATAAAATGATTAAACATGAAAAAAAAAGAAAAGGAGCATGCAGCACACTCGCAGTTATAACTAAGACCTGTAAGAGAAGTTGAAAGATAATAAAATAAGGTAGCTCACTTACACAATCATATTAAAATAAAACTGGCGCACACACAGAGGAATAACTTCCTTATAAGTTTGCAATGGATGGCTAATGGAAAAGAAACCCTCTAGAGGAACAGTCTAAGACATTTTCAGAAAGGAAGGACAAAAAATGGAGTCCAAACCAAAATTTCCTGAAGGAGATAAAAGATCATTTAAATTTTTGTTGTTAGATGCCATCAGGTTAATGCCAACCCACAGCAACCTTATGCACAATATGATAAAAACTGCCCAGCCCTGCCCCATCCTCACCACTGTTTCTAGGAATAATCCCATTATTGCATTCATAGTGTTCATTCAACTCCATGAGGACCTTCCTCTTTTTCGTGGTCTCTTGACTTTAACAAACATAATGTCCTCCAGGGATGGGTTTTCCCTCACAACATGTCCAAGGTCTCCTTGTCTCTAAGGAGTACTCCAGTTACACTTCTTCCAAGACAGACTGGTTTGTTCTTTTAGCAGTCCATGGCATTTTGAATATTCTTCTCCAGCACCACACATCTAGTGCATCAATTCTTTGACTTTACTTATTCAATGTCCAAATTTCATATGCGTAGGAAGTCATCGAAAGTATCATGGGTGGGGTCAGGTGCAGCTTAACTGTGAAAACAATATCCCTACTCTTCGATACTTTACCAAGGCCTTGTCAGACAGATTTATCTAATGCAATACATCTTTTGATCTCCTGCTGCTTCTTTGAGAATTGATTGTGGATGCAAACAACACAAAATCCTTTACAATTTCAACGTTTTCTTCATTTGTTATTCATATAATATTGCATTACAATGTAATGTTATATTTGGTACGTGTTCTGGAATTCCCATTCTTCTCAAGGTTATCCACAGCTGAATGCTTTGACATTGTCAATAGAACACAAGTAAACATCTTTCTGGTATTCACTGCTTTCATCCAAGATCTGTCTTAGATCAGGAATAGTATCTTTCATTCCTTTTCTAAATCCGAAAGGAACCTCTGGCAGCTCACTGTCAATGCAGTTCCCCAATGCAATTGCTCTTGAATGATCTTCTGCCAAATTTTACTTGCAGGTGTTATCAAGGATATTGACCTATAATTTGAGCATTTTGGTGAGTCACCCTTTTTGGGAATGGGTACAAATATGGATCTTGTTCAGTCAGTTGACCAAGTAGCAGTCTTCCAAATTTCCTGGCAAACGAGCGAGGGCTTCCTGTGTTTCATCAACTTATTGAGACATTTCAGTGCACATTCCCTCAATTCCCAGAACCTTATTGGTGCTAATGCTTTAAGTGTAGTGTGAGTTTCTTTCTTCAGCACCGTTGGTTCTTGCTCACATGCTACCTTCTGGAATGGTGGCATGCCCACTAGTTCTTTTGGGTGCAAGGACGACGTGTTTCCTTTCCACCTTCTTTTGATGCTTCAATATTTTTTTCTTAAAGAATATCTCAATATTGCAACTCGAAGTTTGAGTATTTTCTTCAGTCTTTCTTTTAAGATATACTGAGTGGGTTCCTCTTTTTTTAAATTTTCTTACTCTGGTCTTTGCATATTTCATTATAATATTTGACTTTGTCATCTCAAGCTGCCCTGTGGAATTTTCTATTCAGCCCTTTGACGTCACCATTTCTTCCAATTTCCTTTAGCTACTTTAGAATGAATAGAAAATTCCAGAATCTGTTCTGACATGAATTTTGATCTCTTCTTTCTTTCATGTCTTTCTAGATACTGTTTGCTTTCTTCATGGATGAACTCTTGATGTCTTCCCTCAGCTCATCAGTTCTTCTGTCACTAATGTTTAATGTCACATTTGATAGACTCAAGGTTGTATGTTGGCTCTTGTGGACTTGTTTAATTTTCTTCAGCTTGATCTTAAATATGAGCAACTGTTGGTCTGTTCCACAGTCAGCCCCAGGTCTAATTTTAGCTACTGGTATTACATGTCTCTATCTTCTCTTATCATAGATATAGTCAATTTAATTTCTATGTACTCTGTCTGGTCAAGTTCATATGTATAATTACCTTTTGTGTTGTTAAAAAAGGTGTTTACTATGAACAAGTCATTGGAAATATATTTTAAAAGATGATTTTTTTCAATTGATTGTCCAATAAAAATTCCAGAATGGTTATACTTTAACCAGATGTTTCAAAGTTCATTTTCTGTATGATATTGTATGACATTATGTATGACATCTGTATGACATCATTAAGAAACTCTGAAAAGGGGATAATAGGAATATTTTCCTTATGAGGTATTCATATTTGATAAAAACTGTAAATATTTAAGATACAGGCGTCTGTGACAAAAAATAAGGTAAACTTATTTTCAGAATCAAAATTACTTAGAATTAAGAAATCAACAGCTGTGTGATTCTTTTCTTGAACTTCAGAAAAGAGTGTTCCCCCCCCCAATTACTTATTAGTTCTAATAACATTAAGTATAGAGTGAGCTCAACTGGATCTACTGTGAGTAACGGTACCACCAAGGCACACTTCTTTGAGTTCCTCCTACTTATTGCCTATGAAGACTTCATGAACAAAATTAAATGTCAGCTGAGAAAATGGAAGACAGTTGCAACTTATGGCATATGATTAGTGTGGTTAATTTGTGTGTGTAATGTTTGAATATCAGAAAGATGTGTGTTTGTATTTTATTGAATATGCAAAGGCATTCCACAATATGAATCAAAACAAACTGTGAGTGGCCTTGAGAAGAATGGGACTTCTAGAACATTTTCTTGTGTTCCTGAGGAACTTGTACATCCATCCAGGTGCAGGTGTGCAAGCAGAAGAATACATAGTGCCTGGTTTAAAATCAAGAAAGGTGACTATCAGGGTTGTATTCTCTGACCATACTTATCCAATCTGTATGCTGAGAAAATTATCAGAGAACCTGGATTATATGAGGGATATAACATCTGACCTGGAAGGAGACTTATTAACCACCTGTGATATGCACATGATACAATCTTGCTTGCTGAAAGCAAGGAAGACTTGAAGTACTTATTGATGAAGGCCAATAACTGCAGCATTCAGTATGGATTACAATTCAATGTAAAGAAGACAAAAATCATCCCAACTGGACTATTGGCTAATATCATGATAAATTAAGGAAAGGTTGAAGTTGTCAAGGATTTTAGGCTGTTTGGATACTCAGTCAATTCTGCTGGAAACAACAGTGAAGAGGTCTGTGATAAGTAGGTTTATTGTGCCAACCTGGCCAATAAACACATGTGGAATTAATAAGGTTGCAGTTTAATTGAAGGGCAAAAGGATACCGGATTTGGTGGACCATAAGATGTCCTTCCCCCTCTCCCAAAAGTGAGGGGAAATTGAGGGTGCATTTTATGATCCAAAGGTGTGGTGTCCAGAATCTTTGTTTATGGTTCCATGTGCCTTCTTATTGTCTGCTGCTGTTTCAGACTGTGGATTGCTGTTTGTTCAGGGGAAGTCTTGTCTCCTGGAGTCTCAAAGTCACTCAGGTCACATGATCGACACAGCTCATGCCTCCTCTGCATGTATATGACACTGATTGACTGACAGGATGAGAATGTTGAGGCAGCTAGGTGAGGTAGCAGGGAACGTCCCGGCTGGGACTAAGAGATGCAGTGCAGTGGCCTGCAGGAAGGCCAGAAGCTCGTCATGATAGAGAAAGACATGGAGTCTCTCTCCTGCCATGCAAAACCCTGCCTGTCAGGTTGGTTGGTGCCCTTTAATAGTAATACCATAAAGTTTGAGTTACCATAAATTATAATATGGATGTATCATAGGTAGTAATATGTCTTTCTTAACAACTGACAGTTCTCTCACTACTCTATTTTCCTCAGAAAAACACCATTTCTCTAATGGTACAAAATGTCAAAGATGAAAAGATTAGCATATAAAATTCCATTTAAATAGAGGTAGTAAAATATGCAAAAGAACATGGAAACAGAGCATCAGAGAGAGATATTTGGGTCAGCTCCAACTGATAAGAGAGTGGAGAAAACAGGAGGATCAGCTGCAAGAACTTGATAGAATTAAGCACACTTTCCGTGGGCACACTGAAAAAATGGCCACAGTTAGAAGTGGACATGAAAGAATGGATCACACATTACCAGATTATGGGCTTCTCAGTTTCTACAGCAATAATCATCTATGAAGCCAAACTCATTGCTGAAGAAAAAGGCATTACAATTTTTACTGGCTCACCATCATGGTGCTACAGATTTATGAGGAGATGCGGCCTTGTTACGCTCACCAAAACTAGAATTGGGCAAAACATGCCACCAGAATATGAATCAAATAAGTGATTGTGAGCAACAGAGCTTCATAAATTCTGACACTGGTGGTGATGAGTTTTTAGCATCTCCAGCAAACTTGAAAACCTGAACCTCTAAGTCTTTTCTCATTTGTTAATGAAAGTGATGATGGTTCTTAACATCACTGTTGACGTTGTTATTAAATACCACCATATTTTGCTTTAAGTTGTTAAATACCACCATAGTTTCCTTTATTTTAATGAATATTTTAGTATACTGATACTATTTGGTTCAGAATATTTTTGTTTTTGTTTTTCTGCTCTAAAAACTGGGTATGTCTTATGTCAGGTATGTCTTATGGTCTTACAGTAAATGGATCAGTGAGCCTCACCTTTCTGTTTCTTAGTCTCTGATGATAGGACCAGTATGCAGCTATGTTAGCTGGTTCTCTGCCTCAAATTGCAGGCTACACTACCTGTGGTCCACTCAACCCATGGAATGTGTCACCATAGTTTTGGGTTCCTTCAAGACCTACTTCACCACTCTGCTGGTGTATGTATCACTTTAGCTGGGGACTGTCAAGCCCTGTCATGGCTGCCAATTGGTGACCATTTTTCAGCATGCCCTGATGTTTGCTGTCTGTGGCCGGACTGCCTATATGCTTCACAGAAGACTCAGCTGTCTTCTTCCTTTATTTGCACCCAGCAGCCCTGGTGGGTGGCTCTATTAACTGTCCTAGGGAAATGAGTTGAATTGAGCCATTTGTATTATTCTGTGGACTTATTAGCTGTTTATTTCTTATATCCTATTTATTATCTAAACTATAAGTGTCCTTATTTTGTTTCTCTAGAGAACCCTGTCTAGCACAGGTCTAATGACACATGGTAAATTTACTCCAGGAGACTCTAGAGTATTGAAAATTAGGATGCTACTTTGAGGGCAAAGGTATGCCTTATGCAAACCATGGCACTTTCAGTTGCCTCATATACATGTGGAAGTTAGACGTTGAATAAGGAAGACCAAAGAAGAAGAATCTATGTGTTTGAATTGATTACTGGTAAAGAATATTGAAATACCATGGACTGCCAAAAGTACCAATAAATCTGTCTTGGGAAAAGTATTGTCAGAGGGTTCCTTAGAGGAAAGGCTGGTGAAACTGCTGCTTATACACTTTGGACATGTGATTAGGAGAGAATTGTCTCTGAAGAAAGACAACATGCTTAGTAACGTAGAAGGGTAATGAAGGGTAATGAAAAGGAGGAAGACCCTTGATGAAATACATTGGCACTGTGGCTGAAATAGTGGGTTAAAGCATAGGAACAATTGTATGGAACAGGACCACAAAGTGTATTATTTGTTGCACAAAAGGTTCAATATGGGTCACAAGCTACTCAATGGCACCTAGCAAGAACAAGAACAACACACATATATATTCATATGTGTGTGTATGTGTAAGCACACACTCCTTTGCAAATCTCATTACTATACAGAAACATTCACAAATAGATAAGAATTTAATGTTTTTCTTCCCCAAATGATGGCTGAAGACAAAATGGGTGCATAAGCAAATGTGCTGAAGAAAGCTGATGATGTCCACTGATCAAAGGAAATAGTATCGGGGGTCTTAAAGGTTTGAAGATGAATAAGCCATCATCTAGCTAAGAAGCAACAGGTCCACATGGAAGAAACACACCAGCCTGTGTGATCATGAAGTCTCAATAGGATCAGGTATCAGACAACAAAGGCCCAGAACAAAATCCATCAATATGAATGAAGGGGAATGTGGAGGGGAGACCCAAAGCCCATCTGTAGACAATGGGACTCCCCTTATAGAAGGGTCACAAGGAAGAGATGAGCCAGTCATGGTGCAGGACAGCACCATGGAGACATACAACTTTCCTCCAGTTCTTTAATTCTCCCCCTATCCCCCACACCACCACTATCATGAACCAAATTCTACCTTACAAATCTGGCTAGACCAGAGCATGCACATGGTACAGATAAGAGCTGGAAACCTAGGGCATGGAGGCCAGCTAAACCCTTCACTCCCAATAATGAGAGTAGCAATACCAGGAGGGGGAAGGGGAAAGTGGGAGTGGGGGGAGGAGAAAGGGGAAACTGATCACAATAATTTCTATATGTCCCTTCCAGGGGGGCAGACAACACAAATATGTGTGCAAGGAGTCATCAGTCAGTGTAAGACATGAAAAATATTATAAATTATCAAGAGATCATGAGGTAGGGTGGAAGGGTAGAAGGGGTAAAAAAGAGCTGATACCAAGAGCTCAAGTAGAAAGAAAATGATTTGAAAAGGATGATGGCAACAGATATACAACTGTACTTGACATGATGAATATATGATGGATTGTGATGCTCCCCCAATAAAACGCTTTTTTAAAAAGAGAAGAATTTAGTGTTTTTATACTTCACTCCCACAAGAATGACAGCTGTTCAGAAAATTTCCCCAACAATAAAAGAATAAACAAATAAAATAAAAACACACATGTTCAGAATTACTTTCATAATCTGAAAAGACTAATGTCCAGTGTTGGAAATATGATGGAAAATTCGACATCATTTTACTTTGCTAGAATGGATGTCTATTGTGACATTGTGTCTACCTATCTGGCTATCTTTCCCCTTCACACATTTGTGTGTGTTGATTTATTTTGGAGGGGGGCTCGTAGATGCTCTGTAGGGTTTCACTCACAGAAAAGGATGAACAATGTACACAAAATCATTGTTCTTTCTAAAAATTGTTAATTGTCTTCACTAGGTAGTTTGAAATTATACGCTCTTGCTTTATTACATAAAATGCATTAGCAAAAATTATAAACAAAGTTCATTATTTCCCTCTGCCTGCATTTCCCATTTCTTTGTGGAATTCAATTTTAGAAGTCTGGTTTATATCCTTCCACACCTCTCTTCTTGTTTAAATGAATTTAATGGCATATAAAGTAAAGGAATATTGGTTGGTTGTTATGGCTTAAATGATAGTTTAATGCATGTACTATCCTGTCACATGCTTCTTTTAGTCATCAATATATTATGGGCATGTTTGTAAGTCAGTAGGTACACATTTCATTTGCTTTTCTAAAAATGCACCAATATTGTGTGTCTGTATATATTATTTTTATATGCACTGATATATTTAGCAAAATTTATATATATATCACAAATTTATATGGACCTATTTTACAAATTTATAATATTATATTTTATTTTTTGCATGTCTTTATCCTGCCCATTTTTGTTTGGTTTAAAATCATTTAGAATATAAAACTATCTTTAAAAGATAGCTGTCTAATAGTCAAAAATTACTTTATAAATTTTATAACATCTCTGTAATGGACGTTTACACAGGAATGAAGATAGCCTTTCAAGAATATTTGCTATGGGAAGGTCATACTAAGCTATAGAATGAGCAACTGTACAAATAATGTATGCTAAATACATTCACAACAAGATGAATAAAAAGAGCTGTTCAAGAGCTTATATCTACATTCAAGCATCTTGAGATTTAGTTTCTTTGTTTAGAAGCTTAGGGTTGTCATTTCATGTTACATTCTAGTTATTTGGCCTCAGACTATGCTGATATGTCTCTTCTATTTCCTACTTTGTTGAGTGATTCCTGGGGTTGTAAAAGCTTCCAAACAGCCCTCCTAGGTACACCAATTGGTCTCTACTCGCCGGTAGCAACACAGAAAGAAGTAGATTCAGGAATAAGAGGAACAACTTGAATATGTGTCTAAATACCCTTTGCCACGAGAACAGAAAAAAATGGATGCTCCCCAGGTACTGTTACTGAAGATGGGGATGAAAGATTTTACAGAAGAATCCCAGTCAAAGGGAAGAAATGAGCAACAGAATCTCAAACTTTCCTCGAGTCCAGACCTTCTGACCTTACAGAGCCTGACCAAATTTGAAACTATTGCCCTGTCATAACCCTTCAATCTTAAACATGAAACCAAAGCTGTTTTGTAAAACCAAACAACAGCTTGCTTAATTAAAGAGTATCTGCCTTGAATCTTAGTTTGACTCTAAGGTTAGATCCTCATTCATGCCTGAAGCATTGCCCATTGGTCATTTCTACATCACTATGCCACTCAGCATTAAGGTGTTCTTAAATGAAAATTAATTTTAAAACGGAATGACTAGAAAACACTTGATGGCTTTAAGGAAGTATTCCTCCTTTTTGACTATGATAACTCATTGCAATTTAGTCAATTACTTAGTATGGCCTTCTAGCCACAGTCCGTTTTGTGACATCTGCTACACAGTATTAAGACGGGATGCATTCTGAGTCTTCACCTTACTAAAGGAGTTGTTTCCTTGGGATCTGCTGAAAGACAAAACAAGTCTCTATCATAGCCCTCCCATTTGTGACTCCTGATTCCTGACTGAACAAGAAGACCTGGTTTAACGTCAGACATTTTTGGCTTTGGCTTTAGACCACGCAATGGGTTTACCTCTGCCTCTACTTGACCTCTGATTCTTGACATTTCAGTTGCCTTCTAGCATGTGTCCTGACTGCATCAGCGTCAACAACCTTATAGATAAGAAGGATACTCCTGGACTTCAGATTTGGGACTTACAGCTCCCTCAATGATTTCTGGGTTCTGTGAGATGCTGCAGTGATTTGAAAAACCCAGGTATGTGAGGGAATATAGTACTACAGGGAAGAGTGGTGGCTAATATGAGGGAAAATGGATCTGTATAACATCTTGGAAAAGTGTGACATTTTGGTTCTTTTATCTCCACTTCCTTGGAGCTAGTCTGGTATTAATTTGTGTAAAAGAAAGTATTCCCACACTCATATAATTTCTCCCCCTTTCAGAGCAAAATTCAGAATACTCATAAGGCAATAGTCAAGTTGGTTACCCTAGTAGCCTAACTTGAGCTTAATTTTTTCCCCTCTCATTTTGTTTGCCTCATCACCTATGATCTTTGGACTCCTCTGTCTTCTACTTTTTGGAAAACAGCATTTGTCAATGACATCAGTCAAGGATACATGTTTTCCAGCTGAGTGTAATTGTCTTCTGTTACTTCTCTGTTCTTCCTTTTTCTTTTTCCTTGTTTCCTTTCACACTCGTAATATTTTATTGTGTTTTTTTCATGAAGGATTACACAGTGTAGATTTGTTTTAATTTTCACTCAATCATTATCGATTTCCAATCTGTGATAAGGCAAAATCCAGTGGTTGGAGGTGCCTGCTGTGGAAAAGGGGTTTTTCATTCTAATTGCAAACAGCTGTAATAGAAACTTTAATTGACTCTCTAACTGGCTGATATCCCACAACCAAATGAAATATTTCCAAAGATTTGACACTTCATTCACCATGGAATGAAAATGTGGAGGGGGAAAAAAAAGACCGAAGAACCTGGGGCAGAGGCAACAGAGGACACTGTTGTGGATGCTTGATTTGAGGAACAGCTCCATGCAAACCAAGGTTTTGAACTTGTGTTTCTACTTCCCTGGTGGGAATTTTCATTTTCACCCCAGATATATTGAATCAGAATCCACAGTTGAACGTGATTCTTAGAGACCTTGTGCAAATGTAGACTCTGATTCAGTGTATCTCGTAGGATGAGCATACTTGGAAGGAGGCCAAACTGGAGTGAACTGGTTTCAAATCCCGATTTTACTTCATATAAGTATAGATACAAGTATATATTCTGTATTAATAGTATGGACAAAACAAGATATGCAAATGTGCATTGCAAATAATAATGCAATGTTCCTATGTATTCTGTTCTTGTGGGACCAACGCAATCATCTAACTTACTCAAGTTGTCTGTCAGTTCATCCGAGAGAGAGAGAGGAAGCCTTCTACTCTTAATAGAGTTATAATCTTGGAGACTCACAGGGGCAATTCCTATCAGGTCTCTAGGAGTCAGAATCTACTTGATGGCAAGACGTGTGACTTTGTGTTATGAAAGAGGATTTCTGAACTCAAAGAAACTGAATCTTTTATAATGGGTCATAAGAACAGCTGCCCTTTACCTTTGGTGAGATACTCTTTTTACTGAACAAGAGTCAGTAAACCAACTTGCTATCCAAAGTGTCTCTGCTATACAAATCGACGTTAAAGGATAATCTCAGCTGGGATAGAGAAGCATATGTGCATCTGCTAGCAGGACATGAAGATATGAGAGACAAACATAGAGGATTGTCTCCTAACAAATAAGTGGACATTTCCCAAAGGAATAGGCTTTCTGATGAAACACAAGTAATTTGCTCTCTAATTCTGTTTTCTTCTTAAAGATTACAGCCAAGGAAACTGTGGCAGTCACCTCAGCTGGTGTCAATTTGAGGATTAAGAGGGTAGGGGTGGAGTCTAGTCTGTCAATCTGGATATATCCAATGAGACCTCTATGTGGTCATGGCCTTTTCCTAAGCCTTCTGGGAAATCTGGCTGTATGTCCCCCTAGGAGGTGAGAGACTCACTACTCAGTCCCTTGGAGACACTCTACTGAAAAGACACAAGGCGAACTCCTTGTGAGACATCCTGGAGGAGAAGTCACATGGACTCACTATTTGAAACCAGACCTCTGATGCTGGAAAAGCCGCATGGAGACCCCTGCACATGCTGGGGTGCTTTTTACCCACTGGCCTGTGATTGTCCTGCATTTGATGTCTTTGCATGTGGCTCATGAATCTGAAGAAGACTTTATAGATTGGTATTGGACATATGGACTAATATCAGACTTGTGGGCTTGGATAGGAATGGGTTGGGATGCTCCCTCAAAGTTCTGTTCCTCTTGTATATAAACCTTTCCCTTATATACTTATTCATGTTTATGAATTTGTTTCTCTAGTCTATCCAGAATAACATAAGAACCCTGCAGAGAAGTTGCATTAGTCTGGGTAGACTAGAGGAACAAATACATAGACTCGCATATAGATATAAGGGTATGTTTTATATATAAGAGGAATGGGACATTGAGACAGCATTCTAGCCCAGTCCAGTTCAAAGTCATAAGTTCGATATTAACCCATATGCCCGATATCATTCTATAAAGTCTCCTTCCAACTCACAAAGTTACAGGCTAGTGGGTGCAGTGTTTCGGTGCCGGCAGGGGTCTTCCCATGGCTCCTCATTTCCAGGGCTCAGGGTTCATCAACAGCATCCAGTGGTGGTAGAAGCAACTCAGCACTGGCAGGGGTCTCCACATGGCTTCTTCAGCTTCAGAGGTCTGGTCTCATCATGGCAAGGCCATGTGGCTTCTCCTCTGGCTCATCCAGCTCCTTGGATGCTGCCATCTTGTCTTCTCCATAGTTCTTTGTCTCTGAGACTAACTCCCAACAACTGTGGAGATAGCTTCTCATCTTCATGAGGGAAATATCATGAGATTTCCCAGAAGTCTTAGGAGAAAACCATGCCCACACGGAGGCCTCATTGGATACTCAATGGCAATCTCCAGATTAACAGGCTAGACTCCACCCCTATATCTCAATCATGAAATTGACACAAGCACACAACCACCACAGAAGTTCTACCCAGTAATGTATGGCATCATTTTAAGTGGGAACAGCGTCAACAACACCTCTCATATATAAGGTCATCACCATGAGTTGGTCATTGACTCCATAGCTTGTGTCTGTATCTGTGTCATGGAACCCCTGTGTCTTCAATGAAAACAAAGAAATGTGGCACATTAGAATAGTATGGTTGTTGTTCTTCTTAATATTAGCCTGCTTAAAAACATCACTCAGACAATATTTCCAAGAGGCCATCTTACTTCTTCCCACTTAGTTGCACTTTTGTTGTGCTAAGTGAACAAACGAGGCTTCCTTTGATGATGTGTGTATCCCACTACAACAGGTATTTGCCTGGCTACTCTTCTCTACTGGTAGCCCCTGAAAATATGGATTAGAAATGCCACAGCATGTTCCCAGCACCTAGTAGTCAATAAATGTTTTCTAAATGAATAGGAAACTTTAGAGTCAATAGCTGTAGGCAAAGCTAGTAATTACTTAGGTAATAATTATGAGCCTCAAGTAAAATTAATCTTATAAATGATAATTGCATGAGTTAATCTAGTTACAGAAATGTTATTTTAACTAAGTTGATTGATTTACACTTCATCTTTCTAGGGCGATGTTAAATGGGATGTAATTTTCAAAAATTAAGAGATCACTTTTTATTTTCTCAAATAGCTGAAAGCTCCAAGTTCTATTAGAGATAGCTTGAAATATAGCTAACATTCAAACATTAGCAACCTGGGTTTTGTTTAGTGAAGTAAGTTTCTCCATTCCATTCAAGACTGGATGTTCATTTTCAGAATAACTGTTTGGGGACACTCGAAATTCCTACAATGCTGAAATAAGATTCAAAAATAATGTATCTGCTTGTATACCCCTTGCAGTCACAGATGAATATGGACATTTGGGAAAACCAATGCCATTAGTTTAGTGAGAAAAAATCCCCACAGTTTTGTTTTGATACATTTGTAATTTTTCAATGAGAACATCTGTAATCTCCTTTGTTGTTGGCATCTTGGTAGATGATGACTTCCCTTCTACTATAATCATACACAATTGTCATCAATGATGCCCCCTACTCCCACAATAACTTCCCCAATAATCTTCCAAGGGAAATACCCTGGAGCTTTGTGGGGGCTGTATCTCATCCTGGATAGTAAACATTTATCTTGTTACTGTTTGGCTACTATTTCCACTAATGATATTTGAATTTTTATTCTAGCACTGTAGAGCTATCGTTCCTGTTGTCTGATCCACTGCATGGAATATGTCCTGCTTTCTCAGGGAGATGGTGTTTCTTTTTCTTTCTTTCTTTCTTTTTTTTTTTTGATTCAGGAAGCTCATTTTCTCATGCTTGAGCAAAAGGAAGGTTCTTATTGGAGATAATTAGGTTTTACATTTTCTAGTATGGGAAGACCTGATAGTGGTGAAAAACAGAGAGCAAGAAGGAGGAGGAAGTAAAAGAAAAAAAGAGATTCATATCCTTATATGAATGAGCTTATCATGCATGAGCCAAGAGGTGGAAAGGACATGGCTTCCTGAAAATGTGAACATTTAATAAATAAAATTCTTTTTCTTCAGAAGTCCCTTTAGTCCCACATGTATCCAGCACACCTCAAATGGGGCACAGTGCTGGGAGTTGCAAGGTAGCACAATTCCCAACTCTGAAACCCCCAAATCCATGATTTGTTCTGCACAACTGTCTTGCACACTCGCTCCCATTGCTCTCTGAATGGTCTGTTAGTCCAACAAGAGGTCCCTGGGATCACAGCTGGTAAAGCCTTAGATGGCCAACAGAAAGCCGAGTGGTTCAACCCACCAGCCCCTTTGAGAAAGGCAAGGCAGTCGACTTCTCTAAAACATACTGACTCTGAAGTCCTCTAGGGAAGTTGTGCTCTAACCAGTAGGGCTGCCATGAGTTGTAATTGGCTGGACTTGATGACAGTGGGTTGTTTTGTCTTGACGAGTCCAGTGACCTTGAGCTCTGACAAAGACAAGTTGTAAGATGCTACTTGTAGCAGATGCATGTGAGGTAGAGGCACTTGCAGGGATATACTCGTCTCTCCTTCAGGCCTTGAGGCACACTTACATGGTGCTCTTATCCTGCCCATTAGTGTGTAGAAATAAGGTATTTGTCCAACACACACACACACTCACACACTCCTCACCAACTTGTTTCCTTTCCTTATGTTCCATTAATGAAATTTCTGCCACAACCTAGAAACTCAGCTGGATACCATTTGTTTCCCCCTTGCTAAGTGACTCCTTGATTGTATGACCCAATACACCTAGGCACCTACATAATTTTACTCCTCTCCAAATGTGTTAATCCGGGTAGACTAGAGCAACAACTTCATAAGCATGCATATGTATTTAAGGGAGAGGTTTATATATAAGTGGAGTGGAACATTGAGAAAGCATCCCAACCCAGTCCAGTCCAAGCCCATAGGTCTGATATTAGCCCATATTTCTGATACCAGTCTATAAAGTCTTCTTCAGACTCATGAAACACATGCAATGATGCCAAATGCGGGACGATCACAAGTCATTGGCTAGAAAGTCTTTGGTTCCAGTGGTGCTGCAAGCATCTCAGTGGTAGCAGGTGTCTTCCCGTGGCTTCCCTAGGTTCTTGTTTCTGGCTGTTCAGGGTAGGTTCATGTGGTTTCTCCTCAGGGATGTCTCGTAGGGAGCCAGCCTTGAGAGTCGAGTCTCTCAGGTAGCGAGTATTGTCAATAAAAGTCTCTAAGCAAGTGAACTGAAAGAGCGATATTGTGTCCTGCCTCCAAGAAGGAATGACCACATTTCCCAAAATTCTCAGGAGAAGGCCATGCCCCCACACAGAGGTCTCATTGACTATCTCCAGATTGACAGGCTAGACCCACCCCTCCATTCTTCATTCTCAAATTGACACCAGGTTAGGTGACTGCCAAATCACAACATCCCTTTATCTACAGGGGTTCACAGTCTTACAGCAGAAAACCATTGTCTGTGGATTCAATGGGGGATAGAAAGACATTCTTTCAGAGGCAAGAACCAGTCAACCTGTGTCTCCTAGGTCTGATCAGAGGACGCATAGTAACCTCATGTGTATCAGAATGATCTGGGATCCATAGGGCTTCAGTGGCTGGTTTTTCAGGGTGCAATCACCAGCCTTTCTGTTGAGGCTCCTGTAGGTCAACTCTAACTCAGGGGTCCTCAAACTTTTTAAACAGGGTGCCAGTTCACTGTCCCTCAGACCATTGGAGGGCCAGATTATAGTTAAAAAAAAAAAACCCAAACAACGATGAACAAATTCACTGAGGGCCCGGGATGAGTTGGCTGCTAAGCAGGACAGCAGGGT
>PVJH01002081.1:113752-180256 GCA_004026705.1 Nesogale talazaci | reverse complement strand
GGCGGGGGGGGGGGCGCGTGAATGAGGATGGGGGCGTGGAGCGTGCAACTCCGGGACTGCGAATCCGTGCCGGAGGGGGTCTCCGCATTGGTGTGAATGCGCGGATGAGAGCTCCCCTGGGTGGGTGTGAAGAGGTTTGTGCACACAAACTGCGGAGGGTCCGCGTGAGAGAATGTGCGTGGGAATGTAGCCCCCGCTGGGGTCAGCGCGCATATACTTAAGCATCAGTTCCTGGTCTCCACCGTCTTTCCTTCTTACTCTCCACATGCGCCCTTCCCCGGCCCAAGCACCCGGCTCCCCCTGCCCCGAAATCCTCCAGATGACATCTGGCTCAGTATACTCCCTCTCACAGAAGTGAGAGTTAAAAGCAGACCTCCACTACTGAGACCAAGGGGCTGGGGAACCCTGCCTAAGACCCCCTCTCTGCAGACCGCCCATCTCCCCCCCACTGCCTCCCAGGTGGGGGACATGGGCCTGGCTGCAGACAAAGACTTCCCCAGGACGCCACCCTCATGGCACCCCCACTCCAATGTGCCCTGCTACGCACTGCAAACCTGGGAACACATAAAGGACTGCGGTTATTCTCAACTGCTGGATTTGGGGTGATTTCAGTACAATATATAATACCATCCCCTCATCTTGGGGTAGCTCAAATAGCTGTCTTTAACGTGTGTGTGATGGGGGGAGGGGGTGGCGGGGGCGGGCAAGAGACAGAGGTGAAGTCACAGACCTGATGTGACATGGAAACCCCTCCCTGGGTCTCTCCGACTCATTCCCTCAGTCCCGAGCAAGCCCCGTTACTCCTGCCACATCGGGCAGCCTCAAGGGACTCATCAACCTTGCACTGTCCCTGTCCCTTCCAGCTGCCCAGCAGGAGGAAGGAAACAGCTGTCCTCCTGGCTCCAGGCCAGCCAGGTGCCAACCAGCAGTTGGGCAGTCCTTGGTGATTCCGGCTGCAGGGCCTTCCAGCTGTTCCCACTCCCTTCCTGTGTGCCCTCTGCGCTCGCACTGCAGGGCACAGGCCCTTGTCTCCCTCTTCATTGGCCGTCCCAGATGGTTTGGTCCTGGGAGCCCACCTGATCCCACCCCAGCTGCGCAGAGAGGAAAAATAGGACTTGACCTAGGTGACTGAATCCCTGAGGAGGCAGGCCTGGTAGGAAGGACTCTGGGACATGGCCAGGGGACTAGGTAAGCAGGGCAGGGAGAACCTGGGCACTCCCACTAGCAGCATGCAAGAAACCCCCCAGAAGGTGACTTCTAGGCTGTGTGTGTTGGGGGCAGGGAGTGCATCGATGGCTGGGCCTCTGGGGGCTGTAGCTGTCCTGGTTTTGGACTGAGTAATTCTTGACAAAGGTTAGGGAGGCTTGGCAAGAAGATGGCCAGGCAGAGGCATGATCCCCTGGTCTGCTGGCCCTGTGTTCCAGGTGACTGCTTGGCCAGTCAGGACAGAGCAGTCTGAGGCCGCTCTGAGACATCAGCTGTAGCTCCGCCCTGCTCCTGCAGCACTTAGGGCTGGGGAGTGGGATGGAGACCCCCAAGGAGGGCTGGGGTGAACCCAGGTGCTGCATGCAGTGGGGAGACCAGTGGGTGCAGCCCCCACCCAGGTTTGGGGGGTGGGTTGGCCAGAAATGCTCAGAGACTGGAGCAAGGTCACGAGGAAGTGTCCCCACTGGTGGGTGCTGGGCTCAACACAGCTTGGGTGATGGCTTGGGGTGTTTTTCCCTTACCTCCAGCTCACAGGGAAGGGGGTGGTTGCATACCTACTCATACCCGTCTCCTCCCAACCCTCCTCACCCCCATGTCCTTGGGGTGTCCTGGAAGAGGCTCCGGAGGCTGGCAGGCAGCAGAGACAAGACTTTACTGTGTCTACGTGTCACTCCTTTACGACGCCATATTTTTTAACAAGCTATGTAAATGTCTGCGAGTCCGCCAGCAAAACCGACCTCCTGCTGCCCACTTCCTCCCGGGTTGGGTGTCCTCTGGGGCCGTCCTGACCTCGAATTTCCCACGGGACAGATTTCTGGATAGCTCCCCTGGGGCCCACTGCATCCAGCCAAATCTGACCTGGGGCCCCACCGACAGCCTTTCGGGCCTGTCCCTTCACCTCTCTGTGTGGCCGAATCTGCACAATGGGTGCGGGTGAGCTACCTCCGTAGCTTTGGGGGTGCCATCACTGAGCCTCCCCGAGACTTGACTTTCTCATCAGCAGAATAGGGGGCAGCCTATGCTTCTCCCTGCCCTTGGCCTGAGCTGGGGGCCCTGGGCACAGGTCCCTCTCTCCTGCTCCTTCCGTCTGCAGCTGAACAGTCTGCAGTTCGTCCCTGGGACTGGCTCCCTCCACAGCTCAGGATGGGAGGGAAGGAGGGGGTGGGGAAGGGGAGGTGAGGGTGCAGGGAGAGCCAGACCGAGCCCTGATGGGTTGGCAGGAGGGCTAGAGTGTGAAGAGGCGGGGACTGATACGTCTCTCGGGCCAGGCCTCTCCAAGGTCCCCTCCAGCCTCCCCAGACTAGGCGTGATGACAGTCTGGGCTGAGGACGTAGAATGAGCCCAGATGGGTTTATATAAAACCCTGACTATAAAACTCTTCACAGGCCAAGCTGTCAGCTCTCCCCGCACAGGCAGAGGCAAGGGAGGGCCCTGTCCACCAGGATGTACTGCATGGCCACTGGTCTGCTCCAGATCCCAGCGGAGGTCACGCCCAGGCTGCCAGGTCCCTGTAGGAGGCAGTGGGGGGGCAGAGGTGATGTACGGTCTTCTGCTCTGGGAGCTGGGGTCGGCCGGCAGAAGCCAGGTGCAGTGTCCACCTCCCCGGATCCCGCAAAGGAAGGAAGCCCCAGGAAGTGATGCAGTCGGACACTCTGCCGATGACAGCTCAAGTCCAGAGTGGTTCGACGCTTTAAGGGGATCCGTCCGCTGCTTTCTCTGTTGCAAGCATGCTCACCGGCAGGCTTAGTGCTCCATCCTTGCGCGGCTGGCGGGGGGGTGGGGGCGAGGAGGGAAGGGGTCCAAGGCCCACCTGATCGTGCGGCGCCGTCTGCCTGGCTTTACCAGCTCTCTCGGCTTCTGCACCGTTTACAAGTTGAAGGTTTTTGACGATCCTGCACCAGACAGGTCTATTGGCGCTATTTCTCCAACAGCCTGTGCTCACTTCACGCCTCTGGGTCCACCGTGGTCATTCTGAGGCGACTTTGCCAAGACACACGCCGTAGACTCCAGGACTGCATAAGCACACCTCGTCTAGGCACCGAGAAACCGAAACTCCCACGGGGCTCGCTTTATCAGGACGATGCGGAACCGACCCCGTGACAGCCTCAAGGTGTGCCTCTGATCACGGGAGGGTGAAGAGGTGACGAGGCCACGCTGCTGGGCGCTGGCACAAGCCCTGACCAGCTACGGCATTGGCCTGCTCTGCTGCTCAAGACTCTTTAAGAGTGTTAAAGAGCAAGGTCTCTGAGGTGCTCCCGACCCCAGGCTCAAGCCACGGTGTTCACAATTGCCTCCACCGCACGGGAAAGTGGGACATTGACTAAGGAAGACCGAAGAATGGATGTGTTTGAATTGAAAGTACCATGGACAGCTAAAAGCACAAACTGATCTGTCTCGGAAGGAGAGGCAGAGTCGCTGCTCCTTAGAGGCCAGGATGGCAAGACCTTGTCTTACGTGCTTTGGACAGATTGTCAGGAGGGACCAGTCCTGGAGAAGGACATCATGTTTTAACGTGGAAGGACCGCAAACAAGTGGACGGCTCTCAAGGAGATGGAATGACCCCATGCACGGCCAATTGGGGCTCGGGCACAGGCACAATTGTGAGGATGACGCGGGACCATGCAGTGTCCTGCTCTGGTGGGCAGATGGGATTGCTAAGGGCTTGGCCTGACTTTTGGCACCTAACATGAATATGAGCGGGTATTCTCCCTTGTAGCCATGGCCCCCTGCTTCTGCCTACCGTGGGGAGAACTCTGGACCAGGGAGCAGCAAACATGGGTTCAAATTCTGTCTCTTTCCTTTAGATCTGTCAGCCAATCACACAGCCGGGTGAACTCTAGAGGCCTGGGTACCAGGGAGTGGTTCCCCCAAACAGCATCGCCGAGCTCCCTGTGCGGAGCCTGCTGGTGTGGAGAGCCACGTATTGGGCTGCTCCCTGCAAGGTCAACAGTTGGAAACCACCAGCCAGCTCCTGGGGAGAAAAAGGAGGCTTTCCACTCCTGTAAAGACTTACATCTTGGACACCAGAGGGGGTAGTGCTACCCCGTCCTCTAGGCTCGCGATGATTCAGGATTAGTTGGATGGCAGTGCGTTGCATGAGAAGGTCCCTGTGGACGCTTATTTCCAAAGGTGTCTGCAGCAACCCCTCCCAGCCTGCAGGAGGGCCTTTTTCCATGAGACTTTGCGGCCCCTTCCGTCCAGAGTTGGGGCCATCCTCTCCTTTTGATTCTGGGTGGACCACCAGAAGGGAGACCTGGCTACTTCTGTTTTCACGTTCTGGGAACCCTGCACCACCAAAAAGAAGTGAGTTGGCCAGCTGGCAGAGCCTGGGGCAAGAGAGGAGCCAGCAGGCCCCCACATAGTCCAGCCACCTCAGTTGGGACCCTGAAAGCAGGGATGAGCTGCCCCTCACCTCACCCCGTCCAGTGGCAGAGTTGGGAAGAAATACCCATTTGCTGTTGCTTCAAATTGCTAACTTTGGGGGTGGTTGGTACGTAGCACCAGGTCACATAGCACCCGCTAGTCCTTCCTGCACCATCTTAACCAATTTGGGCAGGTGTGATGTCCAGCTCCCGGACCAAGCTGATTGGACAAGGGAATGTGCACCTGATTTAGAAGCAGCCAAACCATTGACTGGGAGGTGTCCAGTCTCTGGAGCATTGGCAAGCCAAATTATGTAGTGAGCGTGAGCTGGGACTCCTGGGTGGGCACTGGGGGAGACTTTCAGAGGGCGAGTCCCAGCAAATTAACCGCAGTTAATTTGCACAACCCTTGCTCCTGATAGTCTACGAGCCCTGATTTCAGGCACTAAGAGACTCACAGCTCCTTGGCCAGCTGGTGAAAGAATTTCCCTTGACCTTGGGGTTCCTGACACCAGCCATGATTCAACACTGCTCTTCTGTCCTCTTTTCCCTTGCTCCCTGTGAACCTCCCCTACCCTCTTCCCATAAACACACACAGGTTCTAGCCTGGGCCTCCAGGGTCTGGGGCATGACCACTCTCTGTCCTGTAGTCTGCTTCCATCTACTGCACACAAGCCAAGACGCTCGATTCAGGCTTGCTGCTACGCATCCCAGGTGGAGCTCTGGCTCTTTCGGGTCCCCATCATGTCTTTCAGACAGAGCCTTGGATCCAACTGGCCCCTGCGTGCTCAGATGATGCCCTGCTCATAGCCGTGGTCATCGGTGCGTCCCAACCAGGAGCCGGACGCTCCAGGCAGGCACTTGGCAATATCCTTTAGCCTTCCCCAGCCCGGTCACATTGGGGTTTCCTTGTCCCATTGCCCAGATGGGGCTCATGGAGGGTGTGGATTTTAACTGAGGGATGCCTGGCCCTGGGAGCTCACATTACACCATCCTTCCCAAGAGTCCCTCTCACCCATCCTTGAGCTTCTCCGGGGTTCAAGGCCTTACCCATCACCAGGAATGGGCTGGTCACTCAAGTTCCCTGGTCTTACCAGAAACTCGTGAAGCCTCAAGAATCCAGGTATCCCTAAGGTATTGAGTACCCAACACAAGGGCAATGTCCTGTGAGTGGCCAGTAGACAGGCTGGGCCTTCTGGGACCGGAGGATGGAGCATATATTCTGATTCCTCTCTGCTGCTGGGCAGGCCTCTTGGGGTTCTGCAGCCTCACAGGATGGCACCGGTCTCTCGTTGCACACAGGGCAGCCTATCCAAGGACCCTTCTTCCTGTCCCTGTGGCTCAAAGGGATGTCCTGTTTGTGGAGGTGCCCAGGCCTGACTCTGAGGATCCCCAAGCCAGACTGAGGTGTCTACAGCTGTGAGTTTGCAGAATCAGGCCCTGCTGTGGGTCTTTAGCGAAGCCATCACCCTCTCTGGTCTTTAGTCTTGACACTGGGCGGGGAGTTTGCGTTAACAACAGTCACGACCATCCTTTGGAGAAGAAGGTTTACCGAGTATCAGGTACTGTGCCCATCAACAAAGACAAGGATATGCTTACGTGCTGACGGCTAACAAGAAACGCTGCCGGGATCATCTTTGTTTTACTGCCCCTGACACCTCTCCCGGTCCAACAGGGAGGTTCAAGGGTTAAGGAACAGTAGCACACAGCAACTACTCCTGGAGCTGGAGCTTAAACGTGGACCTGACCTCAAACCTCAGATATTATAATTACCTGTGTAGGCTGCCCCCAGGGATTCTCTACTTTCCTCATTTCCATCTGCTGCAATCCCATGGGGAGAGGATCCTGTTTCTTCCCAGGGATAAAAAAAACCACAGCACGGAGGATTTGTTCCTTCCCTGGGACGAGCGACAAGGTGGAGGTTGGGAGGTGGATGAAGGTAGCCCCCAAAAAATCCAAGCCAAACTCCCTGCCCCTGAGTGGATGGTGCCCCCTAGCGACGGTATAGGACGGAGTAGAACGGTTCCCATGGGTTTCCAAGATCGGGAAACTTTACGGGAGTCAAAACATCATTTTTCTCCTGTGGGGTGGCTGGTGGTTTAGAACTGCTGACCTTGGGGCTAGCAGCCCAACTTGTAATTCACTGCTGTGCCACCAGCTGGGGGCCAGGGGCAGAGCTGGGGCATTTGTAAGCTGGCTGAGTGGGTGGGTGGGTGGAGGGATGGGTGGTGACTAAGAACTGGGTGCTGAGTCCGAGCCAGAATCTGCCCGCTGTGCGGTCCTACCGGCGCCTCGGCGGGACTCCCTGGTTGGTACTACTGGGGACGTGGCTCAGCTGCTCACTGAACTGGGTGGATCTGAAGTTCAAGTCCAACCTGAGCGGCCCTGGAGGCAGGCCTAGCAATCTTCATCTGAATGAAACCAGCCGCTGAAGGATGGCAGAACATCCTTCTGCTCTGACACACCTGGCACTGTCATCAGCCGGAGTCAACAACTAGTTCAGCTGGTCTACGCTGGCCCAAAAGATCAAGAAGAGAACAGATAGGCGGAGCAGCCTTCTGGAATCTTCTCGTTGACTTCCCTGCTGCTCCCGTTCCACAGCCAGCCGAGTCTGTACCTACGTGTTCCCCCATTTCCAAAGCTGCCCCTCAGTCTGGTGGTTAGTGGGCAGCAGTGCCCCCCGGGGACCAACCATAGGATCAAATCCCCAAGGAGAAAAAGGACACAGCAGGGAGAAGCTAGGCCCCGACCCTGGCGCCTCTGTCCAACAAAGAAATGGAGGTGCAGGGAGTACATGACCTGCTGGCGGAGCCAAGGCCCAGGGATTCTGGGAAAAGTAGGAGGTGGCCTACTGCCACCCAGAGGCCCCTCTGCAGGGTGGTCCTGGAGTATCTCGGTTTGGTTTGGACACGCGGAGCAGGTTGGAGATGGTGGCTCAGCTCACGTGCTTGGAGGCCCCAGGCCCAGGACCTCTGAGGACCCAGGAGAGGCTCAGAGGATGGGCAGAGCTGGGGGTGGGAGGATAAGTGGGGTCTTGGTAGTCCTCAGGGAAGTGCTAAAATGGTCTCTGGAAACTTCCACCCTTGCATGGGAAGATATATATATATATATATACAGGTGCTGTATATATATATATATATATACAGGTGCTCAAGAAAGGCTTCCTTGCGAGCTGGGGTCTGCCGTCCATGACAGCTCCAAGCCCAAGCTGGAGGGCTTCTTTCTCCGGACCAGAGGTGGCAGGTGGGCCTCAAGCTCACCTCACAGACCAATGCTACTGGTGACTGACTGGACTGCTGTCCTACCAGCGCCTTGGGCCAGTCTCTGGGCCTCCCCTTAGTGCAAGTCGCCCCCCGCCACCCCCACCCCACCCCACCCCCCGTGCATAATGACGACCATAAGGAGACCACTCGCCCACACGTGTGCACAGCGCTTTACACGTTACAAAGTGTTTCACATACATCATCTCATCAATCCCTCACAACAGCCCTGTGAGGTAGGCAGGGCGGGGAAGCACGTTCCCATTTGTACAGATGTGAACACGGAGGCTGGGGGGGGGAGGGGCAGTGGTCTGCTCCAGGCCACACACTCGGTGTGGGCAGGGGTGGGACTGGGGCCAGAAGGTAAGCCTCCATCCTGCCCGGGGCCTCTCCAGACTGTGCTGTCCCCCTCCCCCCCCCTCAGGAGGACCCCAGGACCTGTGCAGTCTCAGCTGCACCTGAACCAGGCCCGCACCCTGGTAACACAGCTGTCCTGCAACCTGCAGAGGGGTCCCCAGCCCAGCCGGCTGCCCCAGCTCTCCACCCATAGGGACAAACAGCCAGGCCAGAGCCAGCCCTGCCTGCCCGCCCCGCCCCCAGCCGGCTTGTGGAGCTGCCCTGGAATGGGGGTGGGATGGGGTGCTGGAGCCTCCTTTTCTGATTTCCTGAGTGGTCCCTCCCCACCGGGGAAGAGAGGAGAAAGGAGGAAGAGTTAGAGGGGAGGAGGAGGGAGAGAAAAACAAGAAACTGAGTGGCAGGCAGGCCCTGGAGCAACCGGGCCCCGCGTGGAGCTTCTGCATTCGACTAGCTATAGGAAATAGTTTTGTTTTGTTTGTTTTTCTTTTTATTATTTCAAGTTTTCATAAAAATCCATAATTATTGAAACCCCAGTTACAGAGGAAGTTCGTAACTTTTTTTTTTTTTTAATTGAATGACTGACTGCCGCAGAGTCGGTTTGGTGGGTCTCCGGCTCCAGTCTGTCAGCGCGTGCCCCTGTGAGGTGGGGGTCCCCAGGCTGAGCCTTCTGAGGTCCTGGCAGGAAGAGGGCAGGCGGTGAGGGGTGGAGGGGGGTGGGGGCTGCAGGGCAGGGGGGCGAAAGAGAGTGCGTGGGGCGGGGCGGGGCGTTGGGAAGGGGCGGGGAGCAGCCAGGCCCCTCCCCCTGCCCGGCGCCTGGGTCCCTGCCCCGCCCGCCCTGCCGCCGCCGCCTCCAGGGACCTCATATCATCTTCATGTTGAACTTGCGCGGCGCGTCGGCCGAGCTGATGCCCGCGTCGGACTTGCGGGGCACGTACTCGATCTCGATGTTGTGCTTCGTGTTGCCCTTGCCCCGGCTCCAGAGGAAGAGCAGCACCAGGCAGAAGAGCACGACGCCCAGGAAGGAGATGAAGCCCATGGTGGTGGCGATGATGAGGGTCTTGATGTCGAAGGGGAAAGGCACTGTGGCGCGGGTGCTGTTGGCCTCGCCCTCGCCCGGCAGGTTGGAGATGAAGGCGAAGGTCTTGTTGGGCTGATGGGGCCAGTCGGGCGAGTAGCTGCGCACATGCAGGTGGGCGGGCATGGAGTCGTTGCCGCCCGCGTTGGCCGCGATGCACACGTACGTGCCGTTGTCCTGGACCTGGGCGTAGCGCACCTCCAGCGTGCCGTCGGGGAAGACTGTGAGCCGCCCGTTGCTCTTGGCCGAGACCAGGTGCTTGCGCGGCGACAGCCAGAGGATGGCGGGCGGCGGGTCGCCGTCCGCCCGGCACACGAACTGCACCGTGTGGCCCTCGTCCACGAACACCTGCTGCGCCTTGCGGTCCCGGATGCGCGCGCGGCGGCAGGTGAAGTAGTTGGGCAGGAGCACGTCGGGGAAGTCCTTGAACTCCTTGCCCTGCACGAACTCGGGCGTGGCGCACGTGGGCTGCTGCCGGTTGAAGTTGAGCCGCCAGCGGCGCCGGAAGACCCACAGCAGGCGGCAGTCGCAGGCCAGCGGGTTGGAGTCCAGGATGAGCGTCTCCAGGTTGCCCACCGAGTGGAAGGCCGACTCCTCCAGCGTGGTCAGCTGGTTGCCGGAGACGTTGAGCACGCGCAGGTAGTTGAGGCCGCGGAAGGCGTAGGGCTCCACCACGGCCAGCTGCCCGCCCACCAGCTGCAGCTCCTGCAGCCGCAGCAGCTCATGCAGCATGGAGCCCTCAATGGTGCCGATGGGGTTGTAGGAGAGGTTGAGGAAGCGCAGGTAGACCAGGTGCCGCACGGCCAGGTAGGGCACGGCGGTCAGGTTGCAGTGTGTGATGGACAGGGAAGTCAGGTTGAGGCCGTAGAGGCAGTTGGGGGTCATGGTATCCAGGTAGGGCCAGTGGGAGATCTCCAAGACCTTGAGGCGGTACAGCCTCTTGAAGGAGTAGTCCCGGATGGCGTTGATGTTGAGATGGCGCAGCCGCAGGACGATGAGGCCGTGCAGGTGGGAGAGCGCCTCCGTGGGGATGGAGGTCAGGTTGCACTTCTCCAGCGTCAGCTGCTCCAGGCTGTTGAGGCCGCTGAAGGCGCGGTGGGAGATGTAAACCAGGTCGTTGTCGCCCACCTCCAGGGACTTGAGGTTGTACAGGTCCTGGAACATGTAGTCCAGCAGGATGACGATCTTGTTCTCGCTGATGTCCAGCTTGGTCAGGTTGCTGAGGCCCGTGAAGACGCCCAGCGGGATGAGCTTCAGGCGGTTGCTGCGCAGGCCCAGCGTCCGCAGGTTGAAGAGGTTGTTGAAGGCGCCGGGCTCCACGGCGCTTACGATGTTCTCGTTCAGCTCCAGCTCCTCCAGGTGCGGGAAGCCCGCAAACTCGTCCTGGTTGAGCGTCTTGATGCGGTTCTTGCCCAGGTCCAGCAGGCGCGTCTCCGTGGGGATGCCTTCGGGCACCGCCATGAAGCGCTTGCGGTGACACAGCACCGCCCGGTCCTGGGCCGAGCACTCGCAGCGGGGAGGGCAGCCCGTGGCCGAGCCGGACAGCACCGAGCCCAGCACCAGCAGGAGGATGGGCTGCCAGCAGGCCAGGAGGGGGCTGGGCATGCTCCTCGCGCCCCCCGCCAGCATCCTCTCGCTCACCTGCAGCCGGGAGCAAGCACAGGACAGCGGTCTGGTTAGAGGGCAGCATGCGGCTGGACCCCCGCCCCCCCACCCTACGGATCCCCGAGCCAGGTTGCTCCTTCAGTATAGACACCAGCCTAGGATCCTGAAGAGAGGCCCAGGACAAAGAGGCCCCAGGCTGCTTTCTCCTTGCTCCTGGGGCTGCCAGGGCTGACCAGAAGCACCCCAGGCATTCCGGAGGGTGGGGAGTGGGGTCACCTCAGAGGAGTCTGGTAAGAGGTAGAGGCACACCCTTTTCCACCGACTCCCCTCTGCAGGGACAGAGTCAGACCTGCTGAGCTGTCCCAAGGGCCTGGGGGTGTCAGTTCTGGAGATTAACTAACTCAGCTAACCGTGGCCCACACCCCACTGAGCCTCCGGATCTGAGTCCTAGGCGGGCAGCCCAGTGATACCTGATGGTATTCACAAAATGAGACCTACACCCCCCACTCCTGGCACCTGCACATTCCAGGGGGCCTCCCTGACTCATCCCTTCCTTGGGGGGGGGGGGTCCCAACAGTGATGGCAGCTCCTGAGTTCAGGCCCTGGGGAGGGGTTTCCCATCCCCTGGCCTCTGCTCCTACCATGCCCCCCCCCCCCCCCCCCCCCCCCCCCCCCCCCCCCCCCCCCCCCGCCAACCTCTGCCACCCCCCTCCCCACACCATCATGAATTAAATCCACACTTGGTCCCTTAAGATAGCTGAATGGGCGTGGCCACCAAAGGTCAGGCCAGCTCTAAAGGGGGCCTCCTGGGACCAGAGCCCTGTCAAGACCCCCTGGCTGCCTCGTCCAGGGCCTGCCTCCCAGGATGACAGGCATGCCCTGGCTGCTGATCGACTAAGTGACTGATTAACCAGAGAGGGCGTGGGGGGTTGCCGACATGTTACGGAATCTGCAAGGGTTTCTTATCCCCAGGGCTGTCTTATGTCCCCTGCCAAGCTCCTCTCAGCCTTCCCTCAGCCTCTGCGGTGACTGCCTCCCCCCCCCCCCCCCCCCCCCGCCTTAATCCCGCCATTTTCCACAGTCACACACGCTCCAGTGACCCACCAGAAAAGCAAACATCCTGACAGGCGATCAATAAGTAATTGGGCCGGCAGCTGGGGCCGGCTCCAGTGTGAAGCGGGGACCACGGAGGTAAATAGGACTTTTAGCACCCAGCACAGGGTGGGCTGGCGCCTGGTGTCGGGCTGCAGGTGAGGAAGCCAGCCCTGAGCTGGTGGGATGAGGTGGGGGTAGTCAGGGGACAGGGAACCCCGAGTTGTGAGAAAGCCTCTCCTAGAGACACTGAGCTGGCATTGGAAGTCATCACCGCTACCCAGCCCTCTGCCCTGCCCCGGCGGCGCCACTGAGGTAACCCCACCTGGTCCGCCCATCCCAGCCTCTGGGTTTCACCAGTGCATTTCACTCATCTGCAGAACAGCCCCAGGGTCCTGCCCCACACAGACTCTGCGGCCTTCCACCCCAAAGGCTTCTGCAGAAGCAGAAAGCATCTCTGGCCGACAGCACGGAGGGCGCCTCGTTCCGGAGGCTGTAATTGCTCTGTAGGACCCCCTCCTGCCCCCCAGGTAAAACTGACTCTGTCTAGCTGAGAAGCAACAGCGCCCATCTGGACGGAACACACCAGCCTGTGTGACCAGGAGGTGCCGATAGGACCAGGTCTGAGGCATCAAAGCTCCAGAACCAAAAACCAGAGTGGAGACCCAAAGCCCATCAGTAAGCAACTGGACTTCCCTTTCAGAAGGGTCTTGGGGAGCAGAGAGTCAGGGTGCCGTGCAGACAGCACTGATGAAACATACAACTTCCCTCGAGTTCTTGAATGCTTCCTCTCCCCCGCTATCATGACCCCAATTCTACCTTACAAATCTGGCTAGACCAGATCTGGAGCTGGAAACAGGGAATCCAGGACAGATACCTCCCAGGACCAGTGTTGAGGATAGCTGGCCCAGGAGGGTAAGCAGGGGGTGGGGGAGAGGGGAGATAGGGGGAATTGATCACAATCATCTACCTATAACCCCCTCCCAGGGGGACAGACAACAGAAATGTGGGTGAAGGGAGACAGCAGTCAGTGTAAGACTGAAAAAATAACAACAGTTTATAAATTATCAAGGGCTCATAAGGGAGGGGGGGAGAATGAGAAGTTGATACCAAGGGCTCAGGTGGAAAGAAAACGTTTTGAAAACGAGGATGGCAACACATGTGGGAATGTGCTTGAGACAATGGATGAAGAGTTGTATGAGCCCCCAATATGATGACTTTCTTTTTAATGCCACAAAGTCTTGGGCAACACCTCAGAGCGAGAACTTCCCAGGAACCTGAGATAAGAGGGACACCCGAGCCCAAGTCCCTGCACTTGGTGCCTTGCCTGTGACAGGTGCCTAATCGCAGAGCCACAGGCCTGTGTGGGTCTGCCTCACCTGCTCCACAGGGAGGCCCACCTCCCATCAAGAGCAGGAGGCGGCACACTTGCAGCCTCCGCCCAGAGCAGGGCACAGCAGACATGCTGTTTCGAAGGAAGTGCTTGTGCATGGGGAGAGGGTGCAGGAGCCTAGCAGGGCAGCCTGGGAAGCGAGATGCATTGAAAAAAGGAGCATTTCCTTGCAGTCACCCCACAGGCCTGGGCACTCCTCCCACAGGGCAGTGCACTGTGCTCCACAGAGTGCTTCAGGAGTGAATGTCCTCTGGTCTACCTCGTCCCCACCTTTCCACTTTGAAGGGTGTGGAAACCAAGGTCCAGGGAGCCTCACGTGCCCGGCCAAGCTAGCACAGCTTGAGTACAGCCCCCTAGTGCAGAGATCCTCAAACTTTTTAAACAGGGGGCCAGTTCACTGTCCCTCAGACCGTTGGAGCAGTGGACTATAGTTAAAAGACAAAACCAAAAAACTATGAACACATTCACTGAGGACCCCGGGTGAGTCGGCTGCTAAGCAGGACAGGCAAAACACCCTGCGGCCGGATAAATGTCCTTGGTGGGCTGCATGTGGCCCACCGGCTGTAGTTTGAGGAGCTCTGCCCTACTGAGTCATCACCGGGGTTTGAAAAGCTCTTGAGCAGCCATCCACTTCTCTCCCTGTGTCCAGAGGGTGATGAAAATCAAACACATGCAGACACAAGCCGTCCAATGGACCACACTAATATCACTGCAGAACCAGGGCCTGGAAGAATTGGATGGTGCCCAACCTCCCAAAAAAACTGCTCTGGGGCTGAGCCCCGGTGGCGTAGTGGTTGTGCGCAGGACTGCGGCCCACTGGGTTGGAGGTTCAATTCCAGCAGTGGGGCTGGGGCTCCTATTCCCACCACCTGAGGGCAGTGATGCCTAAAAAAAAAAAAATTAATTAAAATAAATTAAAATTAAAAAAAAAACCCTGTTCTGGCAGAGTTACGGTATAGAGGGGAACAGAATAAATGTGGAACAGAAGTGAAAACCATCAACGAGACCAGGCTTACTGGGGGGGGGGGGGGGGGGGGGGGGGGGGGCAGGACTTGGGGTCTCCATTACCCTGAAGATCAAGAACTCAACTCACCCTGTGCCTCAGTGGTCAGACAGACAAACAGACAGGTCTAAAAGGGGGTTAGTAACACCAGGAAGGCATGTCCATCTTAGACGAATCAACCATTGGAGGTCCCGGGGGCACGGCTCAGGTCAGGAGGCGTGGAGGTGGGGTGAGTGGTGTTTCATGGAGGGGGGGGGCAATGAATGAATGAAGATGGAGTTGACTGGAAAACTGAGGGGGTGCTCGGTCCACCTTCACCCAAGCCATGACGACGGACTTCAGCTCTGAAAAGGAAGGGTGTGTGTGGTGTCTCTGTTGTCTAGGAACGCAGGCGGGGGTGTTTCTGAAGGCAGCATTTATCCTGCTGATTGCTCCCGCAACTGCCAACAACAGTGTTTTATGCATTTGTTTCCTTTTACGCAGATGCATCAGTGTCTTATTTGGGGTCCTTGCCCCCCTCAGGGCTTCCCACAAAGGCACGACTTTAAAATTGAACCAATCAACAAACAGGCCAAGAAGGAAACAGCAAATCCAGGCAGGTGGGCTGGCCATGAGTGTGTGTCGAGTGGCAGGGGAAGCTGGCAGCCTTCTCTGGCCTCACCCCCCTGGAGTGCAGAATGGGACTGGACTCTAGGGTCCCCAGCTGGGCAGTCAACATCTTCACACCTAGTCAGGGGGTGGGAGGTGGGAGGGAGCCCAGGCGGGGGCTGCCATCCACTGGGGCTGGAAGGATGTGTCTGGCTCACCCTCAAGGTCGTCAGTTGAAACTCCAAGGTACTCCTTGGGAGAAAAACCAGGCTTTCTCCTCTCAGAAAGGGTGCCCGTCTCAGCACCCAGAGGGCCAGTTCTACCCTGTCCTACAGGTCGACTTGGCGGCCTGAGATCTCTGCAGAGCACCTGCAGCCAGGCGCTCAGGCTCAGGGCCACTCGCCGGCGCTCAAGAGGGAAACAGGTTCCCAAAGGAGCATCTGTTGGCCCTAATCATACAGCGGTGAGGCATGAGGGGCCCTGTGCCTCCTGGCTGTCCCCATCTCTGCCTGGCATTGTAAGGTGTCTTCTTTCAGAGCCCCGTGGGCCAACCCAGAGAGGGACTAGCACCCAGGGCTATGCTGGACCAAGATCTCTGGGTGTGTGTGTGTGTGTGTGTGTGTGTGTGTGTGTGTGTGTGTAGGAAGATATTAGCCCTCAGATGGCTGCACCAGGTATCCTGCGGCCCGAGTCCCCACCCAAACCAGCAAAAGCCTTCCCCCAAGGGTCACAAGGGGTGAGCGGCAGGCACTTGTGTTTTTCCAGGGCATCTTCCCCCACCTGCCTGCCTCCTGTGCCCGCCACCACAGTGGATGCTCGAGTAGCACCCCGGGTAGGGCCGAGGCAGCATGGGCGGTTTGGCAATATCAGGAATTGCAGCATCAATATTGCATGCTGCTCCCACTCCGAGGGCCTCGGGGACCTCGGGCATCCCCAGCACACAGTGTGCCTGCCCCTCGGCAGACGGAGCAGGGACCTTCTCTCCTGGGTTCAATGGCTTTACGGGGGAATCGGATGGTGGAAGTGCACGGGGCACTGCTCTCACTGGGCACCCCTCACCCCTGTTGGCAGCAAGAGGCCTAGGGTTCCATCCCCAGCATCTGCGTCTTGCCCATCTGGCAAGCAAGCACTGAAATAGAGAGGCAGGGACCCAGCAAGAAACACAGGCAGAGAGAGAGAGAAAGAGGGTGTGTGTGTGTGTGTGTGTGTGTGTGTGTGTGTGTCTGTGTGTGTGTGTGAGAGGAGCAGGGCTGGACTCAGGTAAGCGGGGAGGAGTACTGCCCCTGGGGGCCTGGAGACTGTGGGCACGGGGTCTGTGGGACCCACGTCCATCAGAGTCGAACGCCCCTGGTCCCTGCAAGCCCGTTTGAACCTGGTGGTGCAGCCACCGTGGAGGGGCTTCCCAGGAAGTTGCCATCCTCCTCTTGGGGGGGTCTTATCTTCAGAGGGGAGCAGCCCGCAGGGAGGCCTGGCCCAGCTCTTGCTCTAAAGGCCAAGTGAGGGGCAGGTGGGGGGCAGGGGGGGGCTTCTGGCAGAAGTGACTTGTGTCCAGCTCAGTCTGAGAGTGCCTCGGGAGGCTTAATTGCTTCCCTCCTGCCCCCAATCCAGACCCAGGTCCCTGGGCTCTTTTGAAAGGCACTCTGTTCGGACTTTCCAGAGCTAATCCCTGACGAGGTGTGAACGGCTGATAATGGCTTCCCAACCACTGAGAGGCTGCCAGTGAGGGGGAGGGGGTGGGGTCTGCCTCCTGACACAGGGAGGGGTCCAGCACCCAGGCTGGAGAACACAGATGGACTGGGTGGCAGGCAGCCTGGGAGTACTGTCTGTCCCCCTGGGCTGGGCTGCCCCTCCCACAACCCTGGCTCCCCCTCCAGTGGCCTGCCCACCACGGGAGAGAAAAATCAACCTGGAAGAAAATTGAGGTTGTGGCCTTTGTCGTGCATAATTCTTTATCTTCCTGCTGCTCTGGGTTCTGGCAAAGAGTTCCTGAGCCGTGTGTGTGTGTGTGTGTGTGTGCCTGCACTCCTCCTATCCCCATTCCCTGACCCTCCTGGCCCAGTGCCACCAGCCTCATCCAGCACTTGGACACGCCAGTCCTCTCCCAAAGGTCTCTCAACCAGGGAGGGGGCGGACTGGGCGCGGTCTAGCTGCCCCCTGCTGCCAGGGCAGCTGAAACCCTGGCAGTCACCAGGTACCTCTTGCTGCCCAGAGGTCCTGGGCTCCCCACGTGACTTCGGAAAGCACCTGCCTGCCCCCACTTGAGAAGGGAAGGCCCCTGCCCACCCCATAGACCACCCCCCTCAGAGCCCGGCAGATCTCAGGAGCCGACAGCCTTCCGGGCAGGCTGCAGCCCCAGGCCATTTGTGGGATAAATTATGAATTTTAATTGTCGAAGCATCTTAGTGTTTAAAGGCTTCTATATATAGGTTCTCCCTCCAGGAGTGGCTTGGTGGGAAGGCGCAGGGTGGGGCAGGGGCTGGAGGAGGTGGCTCCCGGTGAGCAGAGGGCACTGGGGTTGCAGGCCCACCTGGACTCCAGTCGGTGCACCCACGCCCCATTGTGTGACCCTGGATGGGTCGTGGGCCAACCTGGGGAGTTTCGAGCAGGCCTGGGGAGATAGGAGGGAGCCATTGGTTCTGGGAAGCTTTGGGCAGGTGGGAAATCACTGGCCATGTGGGGTACCTGGCAGGGCCCAAGGAAAATCCAGGTCCTGCTCCCACATCTCCTGGTCCCCATTTCTTCTCAGGTCTCAGACACCAACCAGGACTCTGCTTCCAGCCCTTCCAAAGCCAATGGTCCCATAGCAAGTACCTGATGGGTCTCTCTTGGCCCCCGTGAAAGCCCCTCCCAGCTGCCTCAGCCTCTACTCTCAGAACAGCTATGGCCTGGTGGGCTATCCCCAAGGATTATAGGCCTGGAAACCAGCCACCCCAGTCTGGGAGGGTGGGCTTGGGAGAAGAGGCTGGTTACAGCCTCATAGTCCTGGGGCAGGAAGCAGTAGTGGACGCCACAGTGGCTTTTGGAAAGCAGAGCTGTCGTCTGCTGCTGATTGAAAAACCCCGTAAGAGGCCTCTGGTGCACCAGATCCTGTTCAAAGTCTTTTCCACCCCATGATTCGTTTATTCCCACGGTCCTCTGTGGAGGAGGATACAACTGTGCCCCATTTCACGCATGAAGTAAAGAAGGTGCACAGAGAGGGGAGGTGACCGAACTCTCCAAGGTCTCTGCTCTTAGCCAGGTCCTCACCGCCGTGCCTGGCATGGGGGAGCCGCTGACTCCACGCTTCCCCCAATTCCAGGCTTACTTAGAGGAAGATAAGCCCCACATCAGCCCGCCATTGCCGTCTAGACGATGCCAGGGTGGCCCCACCGAACAGAGCACGGCCCTACCACATTCCCAAGGCTGTTCTCTCCTTAGGTGGGTCAGACCTCCTGACCTTTCAGTTCCCAGTCAGAGGCCCAACCACTGCGCCAACCAGGGCCCCGCCTTCACGTGTACTGTAAATAATAATAGCAACCAAACAACTAACATCTGCATAGTCTTATTCATTAGGCACCCGGCACAATCCTGATTAATTCTTTAATCCCCCAACGACCCTAGGAAGTAGGATTTGGGCTTTTTTTTTTTTTTTAAGGCATCACTGCCCTCAGGTGGTGGGAGTAGGAGGCCCAGCCTTTGCTCCTTGCAGCTGGAATTGAACCTCCAACCCAGTGGGCCGCAGTCCCACGCACAACCACTATGCCACCGGGGCTCAGCCCAGGATTTTGGCTTTTTAAAAAAATAAATAAACCATTTTATTGGGGGCTCTCACAGCTCTAACAACAATCCATACATCAATTGTATCAAGCACATTTTCCCATAGGTCGCCATCATCGTTTCCAAAACATTTTTTTTTCTGCTTGAGCCCTTGTTATCAGATCCTTTCCCCTCCCCTCCCTTGATAGCAGATAAATTACTTCCATGTTCATGTAGGTAATATCTCAGTCCAAAGATTCAGAAAACTAAGGCAACCCGCCCGACATCACACAGAGACACGTGGAGCAGCAGGGGTTAGACTCTGTGTGTTCTTGACCTTCTCGGTGATGCTGGCTCCAGGGTCACGTGACTGTACCTCTAGGGGCCCAGAAATTTGGAACAAGGGAAGCCAGACTTCATGCTGCCCTTGTGGGGTTGTGATGGCAAAGTCCAGGAGGAAGTCTGTAGGGCAAACAGATGCATAACGCGCTTTGCGAAGGAGACCCTGCCAACTTGGACCTTGTGCCACGTGAGGGGGCTGGACTCTGGCCGTGAATTCATCTGCCCAAGGTCACTGAATTTCTGATCTGACTTCAGGGACATGACCACCCAAGACCAGCACACAGCTGGGGAAACTGAGGCCCGGAAACCTCAGGGACTCATCCGAGCCCTCACAGGGTCTCAGGGCGAGGGCCCAGGAAGAACTCCGACCTCTGAATGACCACCGCCTTCTCTTCCCCACAGCACCCAACTGTTCCGTGGCCACTGGACGCGTGGGTCAGGGAAGGCTACACATTTGGGGTGTTTCGGCCTCAAAAGGGGAAAAGGATTGAAACCCCCCCCCCCCCAGGCATCACAGACACGCGAGCGATTTATGCTATAGACGGGCAAACTATAAATGAAGATACTTGCCCTTCTCCTGGCATTGGCTCTTCGAAGCCCGCTCCTGCTCCATTGAATCGTGGCCAATCCCTTGGCAAAGCCCAAATTTTTCCAGGCTGGCAAACTGAGTTCAGTGTCAGGTGGGGGGGAGGGCAGCTCGGGCCAGGCACCCCATAGGTGCTGCGCTCGGCACGGGTGCAAGCACTATGGGCCTGTTTGTGAGACGCTGGTACGTGGTGTGTGTGTGCGTGTGTGTGCGTGTGTGTGTGTGTGTGTGTGTGCCACTCCAGGGTAAAGTCCTAAGGGGTGTCCCAAGGCAAACGACGCAAAGGGCCGAGACCAGCTCAGAGTGAGCAGCCGAGAGACCCAGGGCAGCCCAGTGTGACATCAGATGGAAGACCGCCCGGCGTGAGATGGCAGATCCACTTTGACAGACAGCGTGTGAGCAGCCTGTCTCGAGACATGCAGGCAGAGGCAGGGAGCAGGGACACTGCAGGAAGAGTCTTCTAGAATGGCCCCCTCAGGGCTGAGATGCCCCCGTCTAGAGCCCCAGGAAAAGGACCTGAGGATGACCTGTTTCCCACCTGCGCCTGCGGCTTTGCCCTGGGCCAGGTGGTGGATGCAGGGCTGCCCCCCCCCCCCCCCCCCCCCAGCCTCAACCCGGTTCTCTGTAGAGGAAAGTCAATATGGACGCAGAAAGAGATTAGAGTTCTGAAATGGGAAAGAAAAAAAGAAAAAGAAAAACGCACACACCACACACCCTAATAACATGTAATAAGAGGTTGGAGATGAGGAACAATGCCCTGGTAATGTCACCCTGGCGGCAATCAATTTGGGTGTCACATGAAATAGGCATAATTATTCTGCCAGCCCTGGCACTCAGGGCTCACCAGCTCCAGGGCCCCGGCCTGGGTGGAGAAGGCCGCTTGATCTCGCTCCTTGGCGCTCCAGCTCCACAGTAACCTGTCCCTGGAGGCAGGCATGGGGCTGGGGGCTCTATCAGGGGCCCTGTGGGTGCCCCCACTCAATCACGCAAGTTTACTCTGGTCCCCAAACTCTTTATTATCCAGGATCCACACCAGGCACCAGGGAGGCGAGATCGGGACCCAGGGGACATTCAGAGAGTGAGGCCCAGGCTCTCACCTCCTGGGGGGAAGCAAAGTCACTGAGGTTCCTGGCAGGTGCAGGGACCGAAACCCTCCTTGCTCAGACAGCAACCCACAAGTGGGGAAACCGAGGAAGGGTGCCTTCACGCCTTACAGAAACCATAAGTCGCATCGCTCATCACACACCGAGGGCGCGATGCTACGAGCACGCTGCGCTCCTTTGACGAGCAGGACGAGCGGTGGGCCGCCATCCCTTGCTGAGGGCAGTCTGAAGTGGTCCGGCCACCGTGAAAAACCCTTGGGTGTTTCCTAGCAAAGCACCACACAGACCTGGCCTGCAGCCAAGCAATTCCGCTTCTCTCCGAGCCGCCCCTCCCAAGCCTCTGCCCCATTGCCTGGAGACAGGCCGAGCAGGCAGGAAGACGGGGAAACAATCCCAACGTCTCTCCACACGAGAATAATGCATGCAACTGTTCTCATGGCCCCGGTAGTGTAGTGGTTACACGTCGGGCTGCTAACGGCCAGGCCAGCAGTTCAAAACCAGCAGCCGCTGTGATGGAGCGAGAGGAGGCTTTCTATGTCCCCTTGGCAACCCACAGTGGGGGGCTACGCTGGCCTAAGGGGTTGCCATGACTCAGAATCGACTCCGTGGCAGCGAGCTGAGAGAGAACATTCTTTTTATTGGGGGTGGGGGGGCATCACTGCCCTCTGGTGGGAGTGGGAGGCCCGGCCTTGCTCCTGGAGAGCTGCTGCTGGATTTGAACCGCCAAGCCAGAGGGTCACAGTCCCGCACTCAACCACTACGCCGCCGGGGCTCAACCCGAGATAGACCGTTCTATGTCAGCAAAAATGAACGGACTCCATCTATTATTTACAAGCACATGGATGCCCCAAACATGGCACTCGCTCCATGCCCAACATCCCCGCCCCCCAAGAAGCATTGAGTTGTAGAGGAAGGCACCGTTTCAGGTTCTCTTACATAAAACCACTAAAATCAAATCATTTGATGCCCATATTCAGTTGTGTTATTTTTAAAAAAGTAACTCAGGGTAGTGGTTGCCTCAGGAGAGGGAAAAACAAAGAGGCCGCGTGGTGGGACGAGGAGACAGGCGGCATGGGGAGCGGGTTCACGGCGTTCATGACATTATTCATCATCTTATTACGAAGAATGCGAAATAGATTGATTAATGAATTAGCAGGCCGTGCCCTGGACTAGCGAGCAAGAGCCTTAGACCAGAGGTCAAGAGGAAGGTGTTCTTGAGCCAGCCTCATCGCTCTTAATAGCTGGGGAGCTGGGCTAAGTCATTTCGCTTTTCTCCCCCTAGAAAATCAATTCTCTGTCCCACCCAGGTGCATCAGACAGAGAGCGTGTCGCACGGCTGGCATGTACTCAGTTTACTTTGTACCAGAGATCTCCCCCCCACCCCGAAAGATGCTCCACAAATGGGGTAGGGATCCATCAAGCACTACTATCCATACTTTATGAGTCAGGAGATGGAGGTCCAGAGGGAGAAAGTAACTTGCCCAGAGTACAGAGAGGCAGGTGGTGGGAGAGGCGAGATTGGAACCCGGCAGCTGGATGCAGGGTTCCCACGTACCAGACAACAGTGAGTCACTAAACTGTAAGGAAATAAACACGTACGCACGAGGAGTAGACTGTTGTCCGTCTCCACCGGGCCCCAGGGCGTCCATTCATTCACTGTACACAAAGAAATGGCGACATCCAGAATGTCTCAGCTGCATTTGGAAATGAATACCGGCCCTACATAGGGGATTCTGGAACCCCCTCTTCTGTGTCTTTCTGAACAGGCCTCGGCCACCTCATGGCCCGACCCTGTTCCTCCCGCCTCCTGGAGGTCCCCCCAAGGCCTCAGCACCCAGGGAGACATCTCTGCCTTCCGTCCGTCCGCACGCCCTGGCTCTTAGAGTTGGGACACAGTCAGGGAACTGAACGAGGGTACTCTGAGGTCTCACCCTGTCCAACCACACAAGCTAGAGACACCATGCCCCCTTCAGGCAGTTCTTGCTGCTAGCTGTTCCCTGCGGTCCCCCACTCCCACCCCCCAGTGCTGCCCAGTCCCAGGGCTGGAGACAAGGATTGCCAGGTTTGGATGACCCATGAGAGGCGTGGGAAGGCCTAGCGGCGGTTCAGCGTGATCAGTCAGAATCCAGAGAACAGACGTGTGAATGAAAGGGTTGGTACCTGTGCAAAGCCCCAAGGCGGCTCGAGACTGTGGGTTCTGAAGCTCTGTGCTTTGGATCAGCACTGGGGGAGGGGCCAGGGGCTGAAGAGGATGGGGCCCCAGGTAGCCTTCTCCAGAGCACACACAAAGGAAGGAGAGCTAAACCCAGAGACACCCCCCCCCCCCCAGCCAGCAAACCCAAGCCTTGACTCTAAAAATTGCACCCTACTGCCATCCCTTCTCTGCCCTCACAGGACCCACTTCCTCACACGTCCATTGGGGTCTGCACAATGCACCAACCGCTGCACTGCCTGCTTTCTCACCGGGAGCCCCCCACTCCCACCACCTCCGATGGGGCTCCTCCAGCCATTTGCTTCTGGTAAGGTCCTGAAGAGCAGCCCCCGGCAAGCCACCACTGACACCAGGCTCCCTGTGGCTGCCCACCCCCATGGGTTAGTCTGTACCCCTCTAGAATTCAGTGTTTGCAAGCTGGAGAGAGGAAAAATGGGTGCTTTGGAGTCCAGGAAGGGGGAGATGAGCCTGAGACACTGTGTGTGTGTGTGTGTGTGTGTGTGTGTGTGTGTGTGTGTTGGGGAGGGGACGCTGTACCTTCTCTTCTGCTCACACAGAGCCCCCCTCCAACCCACAGGTGATGGAGGTCAGCTTGGAGCTCACAGTCCCCCCCCCCAACAGCCTGGTCCCCTGATTCTGAGACCCCACTGTTCTGAGCAGGGCAGCCTGGACCAAGCCCTGCCCAGAGCCTGCCTCCCATGTAAATGGCAGGAATGAGGGTGGGGCCAGAGGTTCAGAGCACTGAAGGGGGCTTTCCCTGATTTGTGGAGTCCTTCCCTCAAGAGGGGAGGCTGGGTGCTGCCAGGAGCCCCCTCTGGGCTGTGCCCTCGTTCAGGGTGGATACATGGGAGTCTCTGGCCTCTCTCCTCCAGCCTGTCACCATGTCACTGGGAGAAAGCGGGAGGGACCAGGAGGCTGTCCCAGCAGCAATCCCAGTTGCTGGCCTTTTCTCAGAGGGGTGGGGACTAGGAGCCCCTCCTGTCCAACACAAGGACAAAGGATCCGGGAGCAAGTGACCCTCTCCACGAGGGGAAGCCCAGGCCCTCAGCCAGCTGGGTGTCTGGCCCCATGCTGCCAGGCAGGGGAGGCCGGGTGCTGAAGCCCCTGGCAGGATGGCCAGCAGGGCTGAGCCCCAGTGGTGGGTCAGGTTGCAGGACCCACTTGCCCAAGCAGAGCAGAAAAGGACTGGGGGAGGGCTGGGTCAACAGGGAAGGGGCTTACCCAGAAGGGGTCTGACTCTCCCCCTGGACCCCCTGTCCTGCCCCATCCCACCAGGGCAGAGCAAGCTGCTGGACCCCCTCAGATGCTCCTCCTCCCAGCCCGATAGCCCAGGCCCTCCTCTGAGAACAAAGAGGTGCAGGCTGGGACCCAGGTCAAGGAGCTTCCAACTGCCCGCTCGGCCGGGCCCCACCCCTCCTGCAAGTGCAATCCACCTGGAAGGACAGGTCTCCAGGGGGCGCCCTGAGGAACAGGACGCCCACCCCACAGAGGGGCGGGGGGGGGTGTAGGGCAGGGCACTAGGGTTCCTCCACAGCTCCCTCTTGCACCGGTTCCCACCTCCCGCCGCTTCAGCCTCAGAATGAAAAGTGGGGCAGAGGAGGTGAGGCGCTGGGGGAAGGTAGACAAAGAGGAGCCCCCCCCCCCTCCACCACGGCCCCCTGGAACCTCACTGACCCCAGCCCTCAGCCCCTCCCCTGCACTCTCTCTGCCCCCACCCCCACCTGCCCTTTCGTCCCCTTCACTGGGCAGGAGCTGCCGGCCAAGGACGCCCCCCAGGGTAGGAGGGGAGCCGCGGGGGAGAAGCCAGGCGGTTCCCCTGTCCGGTGCAGCAGGCTTCGGACCGGCTGCAGGGAGGGGCTGCCTCGGGGTACTGGCTTCTGCAGAGAGGTGCCCACCCAGTGCTGGGTGGGGGACGTACCCTCCAGGCTGGTCAGTGCTCAGAATGGAAAGGGTCGGTGCCGGGTTAGGAGGCCGGCGGCAGCCCCCCCTAGAGCTCTGGGGCGACCGCTCTGTCGGTGTGTCCATAACAGAGACGGGGTCTTCCTTTCGGTGGCGTTGAGGGGGGTCAGGCCCGGCCTCCCGCAGGGAGGTCTGGGTGGCGCCGGGGTGTCCCACAGTCCCAGGAAGGGGACGCCAGCCGCGGGGCTGCCGCTGTGGGGCTCGGCCGCGGCCGCCGGGCTCACCTGCATCTCGGGCGCGCCGTCCGTCCGCTCGGCTGGGTCGCCAATCGCATGTCTCCCCCGCCGGCCCGACCCGGCCCGGCCCCTGCCCGTGCCCACCCTCCTCCTCCTCCTCCTCCGCCTCTCCCTCCCCCTCCGACACCTCCGCCCGGCTGTCCAAGCGCCCTCGCGGGGCTGGCCGTGCGTCTGTCTGCCCCGCGCGGCCGCGAGCCAAGCCGGAGCCGGCCAAGGGCCGCGGAGTGGGGCGGCGCGAGGCCGCGGCCCCGGCGGGCGGGCGGAGGGGCAGGCGCTCTCAGGACGCGCGACGCGGGGTCCCGGAGTCGGAGTGGGTGCCCCGGGCGGGCGCTGAGCCGCCGCCGCCGCCGCCGCCTCTGCCGCTGGGGCCGGGGTCGAGGCCGGGCGCGCTCCGCCGCGGGGCCGAGGCCAGGGCTGGGGACGGCGCGCAGCGGCCGCGCATTCTGCTCGGAGCCCCGCGACCGGAGAGGGGCCGGAGCGGCGCGGGGGAGGGGGGACTCCGCGCGCTCCGGGGCCCGGCCGGGGCCCGACCCCCGCCGCTGCCTGCGCTGTCGCCGGCCGGCCCGCCCGCCCGGCCGCCCGCTCCGGCTCCCGCGCCGGCTCCCGCCCGGACTCCCGCTCGGGCTCCGCGCTCTGCCGCGGCGCGGGGAGGGAGGGAGGGAGGCGCGCAGCGAGGAGCGGGGAGCGAGCCCGGGAGGGAGGAGGGACCCGGGAAGGGAGGGCGCGAGCGAGCGAGCGAGCGCGGCGGGAGCCGGGCGGGGGAGGAGAGGCGCGGCCGCTAAACCCGGGGAGGTGGGGGCGGGGTGGGGGCGCGTCCTCGGCCATCGGAGGGGGAGGGGAGGGAGCGGTGCCCCCACGCCCCAGTCCGGAGCTACCGGGGCGCCAACCCCGCCGGCGGGGTGGGCGTGGGGGCGAGCGCGCGCCAGCCCCGGGCCACAGCCGCCCCCTGCGTCCCCGGCCGGCGCGCGGCCGCGCCCCGCGGGCCCCGGGCTCGGGCCGAGTCCCGGGCCCGGCCGGCCTGGACCTGCATGGCTCCGGGGTTGCACGCGCGCACCTTAACGTGGGGTGGTGCAGCCGCCGGCGCGTGCCGGGGAACGCCCGCGTGTGTGCGCTCGTGCGGCCGGCCTCGAGGCGCGCCGTCCGCGGGACGGACAAGTGGACGTGAAGGGCAGGGCTCGCCATCCGCCCAGGAGGGTTTGCAGGGCGGCGTGGGAAGGGCCGGGCCCGGAGCCCCTCCGGCTCCTCATCCCCCTCCGCGTTTCAAGGTCCCAGAAGCCGCGAAGGGACCCGCGGGGTCCTGGCGGCCTGCGGGCAGGTGCGGGGCCGCAGAGCGGGAAGCTCCGGGGGGACGGCGAGCGAGGAGTGCCGGCTCCGCCCCGCCGGAGCCCGTGCCCCCGCCCTCTGCGGCCGGGTCCCGCCCAGCCGGCGTCTCGTCCAGCAGGGGGCAGCAGAGCCCTCGGGCCCGTCCGGCCGCCGGCACTTCTCCCAGCCGCCAGCAGAGGGCTGCGCGACCCCCGTGGGCGCCGCGCGCGCCCCTGGCCGCTCCGCCAGCCCCATCCTCGGGGGCGGGGTGGGGGGGGGCTCCTCCCGGAGACTCAGCCCCCGCTTGACCCGCAGACAGAGGGTTGGCTGATGAGGGGGTCCTGCTGAGGCCCCTCGGCCCTTTCTACGGTAAACCAGAACCAACGCAAACTCACTGCCATGGGGTCAGTGTCAATCTCCCGGAAGCCAGACGCCCTTCCACGCCATTGGAGTGCGATTATCCATAAGAAGCGTCACCCCGTGCCGACAGCACCCTTCTCCATGCCCGGGGAATTCCTATTCGCACCTGCCTTCCAGCAGGTGGAGGAGGAGCCCAGCTGGGAGTGACCCGACTACCCTAAGGCCTGGGCTTCTGGGACAGCCCGGGAGGGGGGAGGGGGGAGGGGGTGCATCCCCTCGTCTCTGAGCTTGCACAGAGCCTGGCTGATGCTCACGGTGGTTGAGACGCCTGGTTGGCACCGGCAGACCACCAGTCACCTCCCTCGCTCCCCCCCCCCCCCCCCCCCCAGCACTGTCCTGCTTCCCCTCTGCGTCAGCCACTGTTTCCACTGAAGAGTTTCGGGGGACATTTCTCAGTCTTACCGCCTCACCGCTGCTCTGGATAGTCCAGTTTGGTGCACAGTGTCCTGTCTTCTAGGCCTCAGACCTCCCCCCAGCCGCCATCTTCCTAAGCCCACCTCTGAGCGGGTGTCCTTGCTGGGCACTCCCTAAAGTCCGAGGGGCCGGCTTTGGCGCTCGGGCTCTCCCTGCGGGCGGCAGAGAGGAGGGAGCCCGCGCTTGCAGAGGTGATGTGGCTTGCCCGCGCTCACAGCTACTAGCCCTGGGAAGGACACTCATGGCTGAGTAAGCTTGTAGGGGGCAAGCTTGGCAGAAGGACTGGCAGGTGGGAGGGGCCGTGGGAAGGAGGGCACAGAAGCCACCCTCTCTTTGAGAGCCCAGCGCAGGCGGCTCCTTGCCCCCCCCCACCCCCAGCTCAATGCTTCCTGGACCCTCTTCCCAGTCTCCCCAGCTTCCCCCACCCCGGCTGTCTGTGAGCTCCCACCCTCCCGCGCCGCCTCCTCCCACCAGCCCGACAGGAATAGACGCTCTCAGCTCCTGCGTAAAGGCTCCGCCAAGCACCCGGCGGGCTCGCAGACCCGTTGGGGAGGTGGGGGGGGCGGGGGCGGGGGCTATTCCTGGTGCGGTGACTGACGCAGGCACTGCGTGGCCACGGCATCTCGCCACCCCCGACTCACCTGCTCCCTGCCTCAGTTGGGCAGAGAAATGGGGGAGAGCCCCAGTGACCCCCTGACCCCTGGGAGTGGGTACAGGAAAAGGCCTCTGGGGTGGGGTATTATGAGGCCTACAAGGATTCTCCTGCACTCCCAAAGGCCCCTGGAGTGACCACAGAGCCAGGTCTGGGCAGGACTGCCCAGGAAGTGCCCCTCCCCCCATCCCAGAAAGCACCCCCTCCCAGTACCCATGTCTCAGTCCAGCAGCAGAGATAACAGGGTGCTGCAGCAGAGATAACAGGGTGCTTCAGGAAAAGGACCTTTTGAGAGTCCAGCCTGAGTCTGGTGATCTTGTCATCTAGAGACCCTGAAGAGGGGACCTGTCATGAGTCCCCACCAGGTCAAAGGTCTCTGCTTGACCTGTGCCAACCGGGCATCTGGGGAGGTGGTCCTGGGGCAGAGTCTGCAAGGTCCCCAGGGCCACAGAGGATGGGAAACACCCAGGCTGCCCTGCCCAAGATGCCTCGGGCACAAGCGTGACAGCTAAGACTGCTCACCCACACCCCAGCCTTGCCCTGGCCGGTCTGCTCTCCAGGACCCCTCTGACCACAAGCAAGTCTCCCCTAGAGGCAGCCCATGCTCCCCACTCCCTGACTTAAACTGGGGGTGCCCCAGACCCGGCTTGGGGGTGAGAAGGCAGGAAGTTCCAGCAAAGCCAGAGCTGATCACAGGCGGGGCCAGTCCCAGCCTGCAGCAGGCCATGTGCCCACCGCAGAGCAGACGGCAGGGCGGGGCAGTGGGGACCCTCTAACACCTGGTCAGTTGACTTGTGAGCCAAGCTCGGAACGCTGCGTGATCTGCTGAGTCTCCCTTCCAGACTGGCACTGCCCACTCAACCCCATGGTGCAGATGAGGAAAGGGAGGCCAGGTGGCTGACTGGGTCATGGTCCTAAGAGGCAGAGCTGGGCTGTGACGCCAGTGTGTGTGTGTGTGTGTGTGTGTGTGTCTAAGTCCTTCGATTCTGTTCCATCCCCACCCTGGGAGGCAGAGGGCCCCTGGGGCAGAAGGCCAAAAAGACACCTCACCCAACCGCCTGTGCGGGTCCCCACTCACATCCCAGCAGCTCCCAGGCTTTACGATGATGATTATTTCTGAAGGCACTTGAAATTAATGACGGCTCTAAAATGGCTGGGACAGCGGAGTCATTGCGGAGACCTCTAATTAGCAAGAAAAACGGAGACCAGGAGCTGGGGAGGCAGGTGGGGGCTGGGTGGCAGTGCTGTGCGGAAGTGGGGGGGTGGAGCCAGCCTCTTGAGGCAGGTTCCCCCCCCCTTTGTGGAGCTGCCACCCGGAGGGGAGCCCCCCCACTCCGTGCCACTCCATGCCATGGATTGGATTCTGTACGTGAAAGATGCCTTGACAGGGGTCCCCGGCCTTAACTGCACCTCTGTTTCTCTAGCTGGGCAATGGAGGTCCCATGGCTTGACGGGCAAAGGGGCTCTCTTAGCTCCAGGGCTCTGTGGGCCCATCCAGACAAGAGGGAGCATGAGATGGGGCCTGATGTGGTGGCTCCTTGCAGGATCCTGAGTCCTGGAAGATGAAAGCCCCGTGGTGGGGGGCCCACAAACTCCAGAAGTCATAGCGCAGTGTGTCCCCACCCCACCCCCCATGCTCTCCAGCCCTGTATGCTGGGCTGGCTGAGGCCCCAGGAGTAATGAAGTCCTAGTGCCTGGCCTGCACCGAAGTGGATCAGGAAAGCGGCAGGAAATCCATAGGTCAGAGCCCCGCTGGCGCAGCTGTGGAGGGGGGCAGGGGGTGGGGGCACCTGAGGAGTAGCTGGTTGGAAGGTCAATTCTAGGAAGTGAGCCTGGGGTGGTGGCTCTGCTGTCCCTTTTCAAGCCCCCCTCTCCCATGAGCCTAGCAAGGCAAGCACAAAGAGGCCTGGGCCAAGGTACTACAAGGAGAGTGGATGTGCTCTGAGACACTTCTGAGATTGCCCCTCCCTGCTCCTTGTCCCCCATCTCCTCCCTGGGCCAGCCAGGCAGGGAGGGGCACGAGGGCTCAGCTGAGGGGCCTCTCTACGCAGTGTCCAGCCCAGTTGGGAATGGAATAGGCTGGCCAGCCTGGAGGGACACTTCTTTGTCAGATCAGGCTGCGGGCAGGGCTGTGGCAAGTCCACTCCTGCTCCTTGGGGCTCCTCCTTCCTTGGGCTGCTCCACCCCCGACCACTGACAGGCCTTCTCAGACTCACATTCCTGAGGATGTCTGCCCTGCCCCCTCCTTGTCAGGGCCCCCATCCCACAGGCCTATTTGAGCCCCTTCATGGGCTGCCTGGGTCATGGGAATGTCAAAGGAACCCATTTCCTGGGTCATGGCCTGCCACTGAGGGTAAGCTTGGCCCCCAGGGGCCTCCGGAGACAGCAGATACTAATGGTCACTGTCCCCATGCCTCAGTCCCCACCAGATCAGACCCTAGCCAGCATTCCTAGGCCGAGGGGCCTGGATGCTGAGGTTTGAGGACACCTGGAGGGCTCAGATTGATCCTGGCTGTCTTCCAGCATCCTACTGGTGTGCAAATGAGACTCAACTAAAATCTGTTCACCCGGAGCTGACACCCCCTCTCCCCAGCAGAGGAGGGCCCCCAGCATGGGGGCAGGTTTCCTCTTGGGCACTTGACTCTTGCTTTTCTCACCTGGGGCACTGATCACACACCCTCCATCTGACCACCAGCACCCCAACCCATGTGGAGTCCCAGGGTGGAGGGGGAGCCAAATAGCCGTCCCGACAGCAGGGACCTCCCGAGCCTGGTGGCCTGACTGCTGTGGCCACAGTGACTGGGAAACAGGAACTGCATCTGGTGCCAGTCAATGAAAGAGCAGCTCCAGGGGGTGCCCGATGACCCTGAACTCCCGTTCTCACTGGACACGGACACAGTCGTGTTCCCCAAGCAGGCCTGGGCGAGTGCACTCATTAAAAACAAAGCCATCCTCGCCATGACCGTGGGCAGCAATGCGTGGAAGCAGAGAGGGTCTTCAGTCAGAGACCACCCCCAGCTCTTTGGGACTCAGCCTCTGGGCTTGGCAGGGCTGTTTCTCCCGAGAGCCCGGCTCAGCTGTCCCCACGGAACACGTCAGGGGGAACTTGAGCTAATGTGTGCAAACAGGCAGCACTATTAGCAAATCCATTCATTAAGCGCTTGTCTTGAGTTCTGTTGTGCAGGAGACTTGTTTATTAACTTAAGTCAGAACCCGTTATTAACTTAAGTCAAAGGCAGGGTGGCGGCTCAGAAACAGTCCGGATCCAGCATCAAACAGGCTGGAGTTCTGGGTCTTACCGCTGTGTGACCCTGGGCAAGTCACTTCCCCTCTCTGGGCCTCTGTGGCCTGCCTCGAGGAGGGCCCGCAGTGACCCCTGCCTCCAGGTATTCTCTCCTCTCCTGGAGGGCGGCCTCGGGAGAAAGACGAGGCCTTCTGCCCTGCTCAGGAGTTACTGTCTCACAGACCCCCTGGGGCACTTCCACCCTGTTATGAGGGGTTTCTAGGAGTCGCCACCGGATGGCAATGGACTTTGACTCGGGACTGGCCTGGCAGACTGGCTTCCAAAGAACACAGTGTGGCTGAAGTGCTGGGCGAGACTCCCCTCTCCCTCTGGCGGGCTTGTGATTTGGAAAGCCGACGGCCACGCTGTGAGGTGCCCTGTGGACAGGCTTTTGACAGCAGCGTGCCCTGTCCTACCGCTGGCCGGCAGCCACGCCAGCCAGCGTGGAAGCAGAGCCGCCCGCAGGTGGCTCTGGAGTGGCTGTGAGGACGTGGCCTTTGGTTGTTTTAAACGCCTGTGCTTTGGGGCGCTTCATTACGCGGCAAGAGGTAACTCCTGCGTGCCCACTTGTGAGAAGGGGACAGCGATTCCTTTCTCTCAGGGAGGCTGTGTGCATTTGAAATCATGACAAGCGCCGGCTGCAGCCGACGGATGGTACCTTGGACAGCTACTTGGTGGTTTTCTTTTGTTTTTTTTGTTTTTTATTTTGTTCTCCCACCTCCCTCCCCCTAGTAAATGGGGTTTTCTACCCCCATCAAGAGTTAGAGTCTCAGACACTCGGGGGGCCGTTCTACCTTGCCACTGGGAGCTGGCATTGACCCGATGGCGGGTGGTGAAGCTGGCTGTCTAGCACGGTGGAGTAATTTGGGCTTAGAGCAAAAGCTACGGGGCTTAACTCAATGTCCCCAGTGTGTTTCCCAGGTTGTGACTTTTTATGGAAGCCTTTCACCAGCCTTTTACCTCCCTGCTGGGTAAAAGTTCAACTGCAGCCTTTCCACGAGCTGTCAAGCACTTAAACCATCCCACGACCAGGGCTCCTGGAAATCGCCTCTCAAACTCAGGGTCCTCGGGTCGATTCAGGCCGAAAGTGACCCTACAGGGAGAGTAGCACTGCTCCCTAGGGCTTTAGCGACTCTAAGACCTTACTGGCGCAGACAGCCTCCTTTCCTCCCCTCAAAGCAGCCAGTGGACTTGAAGCACCAACCTTGTGGGGGCCACAAGGGCCCCCTGAAGCCCAATATTTCCCCCTGTAAGGTATGTGTGTACACCAGCAGGCAGGCTCCAGGCTGGTCAGAGCGTGCTGTGGAGGTGGTGAACCCTCAGGCGGGCTCCAACTGCTCTCTGGGGAGGAAGGTGTGCCCAGGATACAGCACAATCTTCCGGTGAATGCCACATGGCAAGGAAGAAGAATAAGTCTGGGTTCTATGCCTCGGCACAGGGGATCTCACGGGACAATGGGGAACACATCGCCGATATGTTCAAAGTGGTATCATTTATCCTTTATCCTTTAAAACCAAGCCTCCCCCAAACTGCGTCTCAAACCAAACACAAACCCCACTGCCACCCTTCAGGACAGAGTCAGACTGGCTCCTCAGAGTTCCTGAGACGGCCCGTCTTTCCGGGAACCAGCAACCTCCTCTTTCAACCTCGGCATGGCGGGTGTGTTTGAACTGCTGACCTTGTGGGAAGCAGCCCGGCGGCACAGCGCCAGGACAGTGTGAACACAGGCACCAGACACCGAAAGCATACGAGACTAAAAGGCCAGCCCTTACCCGACAGCAAGGAGCAGAGGAGAGGGCCCGGGCACTGGGAAGCCAGCATTGGAAACGGCACCATCAGACGGGAGAGCCAGGATGAGACACGCTGTCAACGCCGTGGCCAAGACCACGGGAGATTTGTGTGGATACAAGAGTTCAAACAAACCCTCCTTACACCTGACACACGAGAAAGCGGGGTTTACAAAAGCACGCCCATGGGGACCATCCACTCCACTGCTGGCGGGCCAGGGTGGGGTGAGGGCTGTGGACGGGCCTATCAGGAAGCTCTCACTTGGGGGGGAGTGTGCTTGAGGAGTAGGCATGGCTGTTAGTGTGCTTTCCAGAGCCACGTATTCAATCCTCTCAGCAAGCCCGTGGGGGCCCTTCCGTCCCACCTCTCTTTACAGATGAGCTAACCGAGGCTCCCCTCCCCTGTCGCCCCTGCCCCAAGGTGTTCCTGGGCTCTCTAGACCCCTGGGAGACCAGGACTTGTCTCCTCTCTCTGCTACTCACTGTGCGGCCTGGGGCAGCCGTGCTACTTTGCTGGTCTCGGTCCATGCTTCCCCACCGGGAGAGGCGCTGGAGCTCCCTCCCTGCGAGTGCCGACTGCCGGGGGCAGTCTTGATGAATCGCTCTGGGATAGCTGTGTTCGGAACCCTCCCTGAGCCACCCTGGTGCCAGCGCCAGCGTCGGGGAGAGGCAGCACGGGGAGCGTGGACCCGAGGCGGTGTGAGTAAGAGGCTTGCCGTACCACGCCATCCTGCACAGCTCCCGCTCGCGTGGACCCAGTGGACAGCCACCAGCTGAGGGGAAGGAGTCTCGCTCAAGCATGGATGCCCGATGGGCCCGGGGCAAGGTCTTTTCAGACTTGCTCTGGCCGCAGACTCAGCCCAGCCCAGAGAGTAGGGGCTGCTGTGACACACACACACACACACACACACACACACACACACACACTGCCAAGGAGGAAACAGGACTGGGGAGGGTGAGCAGCTGGCCCACAGCACACAGCAGAGCACGGTCCTCAGGACATTTCTCCCTCTATCCTGCCCTGCCCTCTCCTCAGTGCCCGGCCAGGATGGGGCATCGGGACAGTGAGAGGGGAGGGCTCGGGCCCAGACCCCCTGGGAGGGAGCCCAACTCAAACCCAGAGAGTCTGAAGGAGTTGGGAATGGGAGAGGGCGGGGTGTGGCCAGAGCAAGCAGGACAGGTGCTTCCTGGGAAAGGAGGACAAGTGCTTCCTGTGTGCTGAGGAGGGTGCGGGTGTCCATCATCCACTCTCTCACTCACCACTCATTCACGCCAGCCTTCTCCGTGCCCCATGGAGCCCATCGTCTAGTGGGGAAGACGTCACCCAAGGTGTGCCGGGAAGAGGTGAGGGAACTGTGGGTGTCACCCTGGAGGCAAACACCGAGGGGTCTGATCCCAGGGGGTGGCGATAGCTGAGCTGAAGTGTGATGTTGACTGGGAGCCGGCCTGAGCCAGGTGTAACAGGAGGCCAGCAGGGTGTGTGTGGGGGGGGGGGCGGGGAGGGGCACAGGGGGAGGATGGTGTTGAAACAGAGACCAGAGGGGGTGAAGGTCCAGCTCTGGATCCGGGGAGGGAGGAGGCAGACCCAAGGAAAGCCACCACGGGTCCATCAGCTGAGAGAAGGGGGTGGGCGAGATTGCTACCATCTCTCTCCTGAGCCCTGTCAGACCCAGCAGTGTGACTGCCCCTTCCCTCTCCAGCTGGCTGGGTCCCCACTCCAGTTCAGCTCTGCTGGGCAGGCTGCCCCCCACTCCGCCCCCCGAGGAATGTAGAACTGGGAGTTGGAACCATCACGGCGCATGTAATTATGTACAGAAACCAGGGCCGGCTCCTTCATAATTGATGGTGGGAGAGAGCGACTATCGGCAGAGGCACCCGGCTGCATCGCCCGTCCCGTCTGGCGGGGACCCAGGGCAGCCGCCTGGCCGCTAATATGCCCATCAATTATTGAAGTGATGAAAAAGAAAGCAGGTGTCATGTGGCACCCATAAACAACTTGTTAGCCAAGACTAACGAAGGGGAGGCCTGGCATCGCATCGGACTCCCCCCTCACCCTGCACCCCCTCCCTGGTCACAGAGGGAGAGAGATGAGGGCCAGGGGTGTGCGACGATGGGACGGTTGGCCCCTCTGCCCCACCACCCTGGCCCACGCTAGGCTGGGAGGGCCAGGACGCCCAGAGACCAAGAGCTCAGAAGCAGGACAGTGAGCTGCCCACCACGGCTCTGTGCAGGCAGAGGCTGCAGAAGGCCGGAGAAAAGGCAGTAGCAGGATCCTGGAGAGTGTTGGGGCTCTGCCCAGCCCAGCGCGCTGTGTCTGCTCCTGGGACCGGGCAGTGGGTCCCTCGCAGGATGCACGCACATGCAGGGCCGGCTGTGTGACCTAGGGCACATCGCCCACCCTCTCTGAGCAGCTTCTCTTCCCATTGGCTGAGGACAGGCATGCCTCCATTGAAAGGTTGAGGGGTGGGTCCTAGGGACCCATGCCTGTGACACTGCTGGTGCACAGGAGGTTGTCAGAACGGGGCATACCCCCTGCCCACCCCCACCTCCACCCCCAATGTCCCAGGGACTCCTAATTAGACCGGGCCTAATGAGGCTTCCCTGTGCCAGGCTTTGTTTACGCCCCATTAAGGCCTGAGCGCAGATATTAGTGGGTGAGGGAGGGAAGCAGCTGAGGGGGGAGGGGTCCAGCTGACAGGGCCGGGCACAGAGTGGCCAAGGCTTGACCCATCCCAGACCCTGCCCACCCCAGTGTCCCTCCATGTCAGGGAGCAAAGAGGGCAAGAAGGCAGGCATGGGGAGCAGGGAGGCCTAGCCTGTTGGCACCTGGGTGGTGAAGGGCTGGGTGCCCACTCAGGCTGTGGCCCTGCAGTCCTGAAACGTGCCCTGCAGGAAGGGCATCTAGCATTGGTGGAGCCCAGTATGTTCAGCTTTACCATGGTCCACACAAGGCACAGTTGGGGGGCAGGCTGGGCCTAGAAGAAGAGTCCTTGCCCTAGCCTGGCCCTGGGCCTGGGGCCAGATCTCTCTCGGCAACCTGCCAACACTACCCAGGGGCCCCTGGGGCTCCTCTCCTCAGCCCAGAAATGCCTCCGTGAGAACAGTCCTTCTCCCAGAGGAAGAGAGGGGGCCCCCGAAGGGCTGGCCAGCTGCATGTTGGGCTGAGGACTCCTGACTGGCCCCCTGTGTAGCCCTTGTCTATTCCCAGGGCCTGTGCTGCAGGTGCACATGGAGGCTGAAACACAGGTGGGGTCTGCTGCCTCTCCCTACACCCAGCTGGACTCAGCTCTCAAAGGCTGCCGACGGATGCCGAGTTCTTCAGAGTTCTTCCAGCCCAGCTAGCACCTGCCTGATGAGTGGGGTCATGGGGCCAAGTCTACACCCCGACCACCAGAGTGGTCTGGTCAGAGAGGGGACGGAGATGGCCTGAAGGGTGTCCCAGGGTCACAGCCTCTTGTGTCCCCAGAGACCAATACCAGACCCCTCTGAGCCATGAAGGGCTGCCTTCTCTTCTCCCTCTCTCTCAGAGGGCCATGGCAAGGACAGGCAGGTGACGGATGGCCTGGGCCAGTTCCTGGACAGTGGTGGGAACTGGGAAGGAACCGGGATTAGGTAGGCTGCCTGGCTGGACAGAGAGGAAAGCAGGCTGGTCCCCTGCGGGGCTCCCCAGTCTCCTTGAACCGCTTGCAAAGGTCACCCCTTCAGATAAAACCCTTCAACGCTTCAGTCTGTGCTCCAGAGAAACACTCTGGTGGCCTGTGCCTGGGCAGTGCCCTTCTGCCCCCCACCCCTCTGCCTGGGCTGTCCTGGGAGCCCTCCCCCCGTCCACGACATGGCTGACCAGAGTTGGGGCAGTGGTCATAGGGGGCACTGTGGTTGTGACAGCACCAAACGACTGGCCCAAGCCTCTACCTGCTCCCCTGGGCCAGTCACCTGCCTTTGGGGTTTGTTACCTAAGAAACAAGGCTGCCTTGGTGGAGGGGCAAGTGATGCCAGGCAGGCAGGCGAGGAGCCAGCACCAGGCGCTGGAGAGGGCAGGAACACAGGTCTCAGGGCAGGCTGGGCCAAGGCCGACCTGCAGGCCCCCCAGGAACTGAAGGACAACACAACCCCAGGCGACCTGGGCTCCGCAGCACCAGCATGCAATGGGAGTTCACTCCTGTACCCACTTCACAGATGAGAAAACGGAGTTTGGACACAGCGGGTCATTGGCCCTGGTGGCAGTCACAGAGGTTTGGGGAGGAGGTAGAGACCTCCAGGGGGGACTTCTCCATGGACTGCACAGTGTGGTCCTGGCTGGCAGGCCCCGGTGGAAAGTTCGAGAAGGTCCCCTAAGCAGGAGGGCCCCCCCCCCCCCGGCACGCTCCAACATGGGCGAGTACACTCAGACACAGTGTGTTCACACCACCTGCTGGGGTGGGAAAAGCAGCCATAAATACCTGCACGGTCGTGGTGGCTCAGTGGGGAGGGGGCGGGGAGAGGCCTGGTGCCTCTCAGGAAACTTCCCCGAGACGCCAGGACGTGCCCGCCCCCTCTGCGTGCCCAGATGCCCTCCCTCCACACACCACACCTGGCTCCAACTTGTCCTCCACAGAGCAAGGCAGAGAGGACGCCTGGCCAGGAGGAAGGACCTGAGTCACCAGCTTGCTGGGAACCTCAGCCATCCCGGCCCAGGGAGCAGGGGCCCGGGGAGACCCTGGGCACGTAAAGCTCAGCCAGGGGAGAGGGAAAGCCCTCGTCTCTTCTCATCTGGTGTCCATCTCATGGCTGCCCACACAGCCAGCCCTGGGGCGGCCCCCCTTGAGTCCCCTCTGGAACCCAGTAGGGTCTTTTCCCATTTGCCGGATGCACCAGTGGCTGTGTGTGTGTGTGTGTGTGTGTGTGTGTGTCGTGGCTGAGGACAAACACCAGCCGTGTCTGGTGTGTGACGAGCATCGTGAACAGTCCCTGGCAGCTTCTGCTCACCCTCCCTCCCAAGGCAGGTGGGTCCCCGGCGGGCTGGGGGAGGGGGGGGCTGTCTGCCACCCATCACGTATGCGACTGCCGTCCCTCTGTGACCCGGATGCGTCCATTCAGCCCCACTGGACAGCTGGCTCTGCAGCCACTTCAGAAAGGCCTTGCCCTCCATCCGTCTGTCTGTCTGTCCATCCATCCTTCTGTCTGTCTGTTTGTCCATCCCACCAGTTGTCAGCTTTGGGAGCAGAAACCGAAGCAGAAGCTAAGGCCTAGGCCTTACTGGCCCTTCCCTCTCCCATGTGGTGGGAGTGGAGGCTGACAGAGAGCCACAGGAAGACCGGGTCCCAAATACCACTCGGAAAGGCCCCTCAGGCACTAGCACTGCCTGGTGGAGCTCCCCTCAGCCACAGTCCACGGGCAGTCCCAGGGGCCCCCAGTGAGTGCATGAGCAGGCCTGTTTTCCATCTGCAAAGTGGGCCTGGCGCTGCCTACCCTGTCCATCCCAGGGCCTGGCGAAGGGATTTCCACCCCAGGAGCCTGGCGGGGGTGTGATGGGGGCAGACCTGCAGCCCCCAAGGGTGAATACGCTCACGGTGCCTACCCACACTGCCAGCCGCTTGCCAGGTCCTGAGTGGCAGGTACTGACTGCTCCTGCTGACCTGTCAAGGAATGCAGGGGTCCCAGGATGCTTCCAGGGAGAGTCCTTGCCCCACCCCCAGGCTCCCTGACCCACCCCCACCCCGCAACCTGCTGCCCACCATCAGGCCTGGGCATGTACAGAAGCACACACGTGGGGACGTGCTGGTTCCGGCCCCCCATGGAGTCCCGCTTCTCTGCACCCTGCTGTCAGTGAGGACAGAGAGAGCTGCGGTAGGGTGGGGGAGTGGGGAGGGAGGGAGGGGAGCAAAGAGGGGAGGGGGGCGGCTCTCTGCACAGTGCTCCTGGCTCATGCAGGGGACTGAACTCCCTCCTCGCCTCCTCTTTACAGGGGTCCCTGGATGCGGGTCACAACTCCGGGGGCAGGCTGTGTGCGAGCATCTCCCTCCTTCCAGGAGACGGCGGCCCTCTCTGCGGAGGAGGGGGGTTTGCCCCTGCCTGGCCCAGACATCCTGCTGCAAGTATCCCCCCATGCTCCCCGCCCCACTCCCTGAAGCGGCACCCCCCAGGGTTGCCCATGGTGTCTCTGGGGCAGCTCGGATTCCCCACCCCAGACACTGGGTGGGGTCGTGGATAAGACTTGACACTTCCTGAGACTTGACACTTCCGGAACCAGGCACGGGGCCTGGGGCCCTGAGGAGAGCTCTGTGGGCATACCCATTTCTCAAGCGCAGAGGCCCAGGGGTGCAGCAGAGGGTAGGCGGCCAAGCTGGGGCTGGAAGCCCAGTCTGTGCTCTAGTGTCCGAGTGCACAGGCACCTGGGAGGGCCTCAGGCTGGTGGAGGACCTAGGGGTGGGCGGTGGGGAGGTGGGGTAGGGGCAGGACTTGGTATTCATTTGGTCTAACTCCTTCCTTTCCCTGGATCTGGGGGGAGGGGCTAGTTTCCCCAGTGGCCTCCGTGGTGGGAAGTGGGACTGATTGGCTCATAGCCCCAAGGCGGCTGAGGTTCCAGGGCTGGGCCACCCTGAGCCTGACGGACACAGGAGGAAGGTAAGGCTGAAGCCGTATACCCAGGGAAAGAGGAGCCCAGAGAGGCAGCCCAGGGGAGGGAGGTCCAAAGCATGGGGCCTGGCAGGGCAAGAGATGGACTCAAGGTACACGTTGTCCAGCACAGACCCAGAGGCAGGCGATGGCCCGAGGCCAAGCAGGACGCTGGGACCCCACTCCCTAGCCTCCCTCTCCAACACCCGGCCTGTTTCTTAACTCTTGGATGAGGCACCATCATTTCTAAGAGGCCCAGGGACCCAAGGGCCTCCCAGCGGCGGAGCAGGGAGACTCACAAATACAATTACAGTGCCAATGATCACGGCCGTCTTCTTGAATTAGCTCTGCCTTTGGACCGGGGTCTGGGCGGGCAGGCGGCTGGCTAGTGGTACAGCCTGGGTGAGAATGCAGTTCCAGACAGCTAAGAAGGGTCAGGCCGGAACCTGGAGCCCCTACCCCACAGGCTTCTCTGGTCGGTTTCCCCAACCCCATCCCACCCCCTTCGCATTCCCTGTGTCTGTCAATCATTGTGCCTTTCTTTTATTTTCAGCCCTCAGCACTTTTCCTGAAAGAGAACAGCTGGGCTGCTGGAGTCACAGAGGAAATATTGTTTTCTGGTGTGTGTGACTACTTTGCAGATGCCCTTCTCTATGAAAACTGATGCCGCCATGGGGCACATACAGGTGGCCCGGTCACAAAGTTACTCCCTAGCCTCTCTCCTTCTCGCCCTGGGCTCCGTCCCGGGGCATCTGGGCCAGGCAGGGTGTAAGTGGGGAAGACTCGAGCACCAGATGTGGGCTGCCAGGGGCTCCGGATCCCCATGAACCCCCTTTGTCAGATGATGAGCCTGAGCCCCAAGGTCACCCAGAGAGAACAAGGTTCACAACACAAACGTGGATCTTAACAAGAGCGAGGATTCCCGCTAGCCGGGCCCAGGGCTACCTGCCAGGTGGACAATCAGTCGTCCAGTCCTCGCAGGGAGGCCTGGATCAAGGTGTTCTGGCTGCGGCTGGTCGCTTCACCTCTAGCAGAGGGAAGCAGTGCCCGGTGCTAGGCCTCTGCCCGTGACCGGCCTCATTCTGCAGAGGTGACAACTGAGGCTCAAGGCAGGGAAGCCACTTGCCCATGGTCGTGCAGGTGCACGGTGATGTCTACCTGTGCCACCACGCACGTGACCACCTGCTGGTGAGGGCTGATGGCCAGCCGAGCTCATGACAGCCTGACCTGGAGGCGTCCTGCGCCTGACTCTGGTGTGTAGTGGGGACAGCGGTGCAGGTCCAGCCAGACTCCGTCTCTGACCTGCTGTGTGGCCTCAGACAAACCTCCCCGTCTCTGAGCCTCAGACGCCTGCTGTGGAAGAGGGAGGCTGGGCGGGCTGAGCCTTAGGGAACAAGTGAGTGATGAGTTGAGCTGACCCTCCTCCCCCTTCCTAAGAAGCATCCCTTGCTCACTCTAGGTTCCAAGACAGAGGCCTCGAGGAACCCCGCTGCTCCTCTGGGAGCCCACTTGTCTCCCTGCCCCGCTGCCGAGCAGAGGACACACAGACGGAGGCAATGGGAACCCAGGTCTGGACCTCACACCTGCTGCACGTGGAAGTATCTGCAAGGGCGTGGGGGCTCTCTGCTCTGCAGGCACTATGGGGGGCCCCCACTGTGTGACCCCAAGTCTGCATCTAGGCAAATGTCTTCATGACACAGCCACAACCCTCCAAGCCAAAGACCCCACGGCCTCAGAGCCAATCACAGCTCACAGAGATGCCATAGATGGTCCCCAGATGGCCAACGCGGACGGCCTCATCTCTCCCTCGTGGAGTGGCTGGGGTTTGAACCACCAATCTTGGCCTTGGCAGTTCAACGCTTACCCCAGAGCACCACCAGGGCCACCTTGGGAGCTGTCTGCAGTCCCTGCCAAACCAAGCCATTCTTGGGAGCTCAGCGGAAATGTGCTTCCGCACCCACGCAGGTATTCTGTTCAGGTCAACAGGGTGCTGGCTGTTCCTCATCAGCCCCTCGGCTCTGGCTCATGGCCACCCCAGGATCACAGGCAGAAAAGATGTCCGGCCCAGGTCTGTCTTCACAGCGGCCAGGACCCTGGAGTCCACTGCAGGGGGTGCTGGGCATGTTCAGTGCCTTCCTACCAGAGGCTCCCCTTCCAGCACCACCCCTCACCCCCCAGGCACTGATCACCACCTATCCTGTGACCGGGAGGTTTTCATGGACTACTTCATGGACTACTTCCCAGTGCCAGGTTGCCAGGCCTTTCTTCCGAGTCTCCGGTGTGGTCGAGGTAATTGTGCACGTGTGTGAGGTTAACAGGTCAGGTGATGACGCCTGTGTTCTGTGCACATGTCCGCCCTCTCCTTTGACCGAGGGAGTCAGGAAAATCATGTCTGGCTGATGGAAATGTGTGTGTGTGTGTGTGTGTGTATGTCAGTGGTGACATGCATGTTTAACAGAAGTGTAAGTTTTCCGGTAACCTGCTGCACACAGGATGAGCCATCAGAGATGAAAGGCTGGGCACGTCACACTGGAGACACTCAGGCCCAGCAGACAGGAGAGAGGGCTTTGGGCTGGGGGGCAGGGGTGTGGCTTTAGAATCTGAGTGGACAGCTGGGCTACCTCTAGCTGCTGGACGGTGACCAAGGGGACGCCGAAGGCACTCAAAGCTTTGTCATTCTCTCCAGTCCAGCGGGCTGGACACTGGACCCAGGCTGGGCTCCCATAGGCAGGCCCCCCTCCCTATGTACTGCACCCCCCTGCTTCTGGATGACCACTAGCATGCCACCCACAAAGCCCCTTGCCCTTCCGGGGGTCTAACTACAGAAAAGCAGAACAGGGGTGCAGGGGAGCTGTGGTTCCAGTCCCATGCAGACACCAGGTGACCCTGGCCGGTCTGTCTCACCCCTCTGAGACATGGACAGGGGAAAGCAGCTCACGAGGGGTTCTGGGGACTGGGTGCAAGCAGCGGAGTGGCGCACTGTGTGAGGCGACGGGGCAGCGCCCTCCCCACCCCACAGGGTGGCGTGTGAGCATGGTTCGCACACAGGGTGTGAGAGCCCAAGGCTCCCAAAGCCCCACGTGTGACCTGAGGGGGAAGAAGAGGAAGTGAGATTTCAGGATAATCTTAAAAGCAAAAAGGGGGGAAAATTATTACGTGTCAAAAGAAATAGGGGCGGTTTAAATGGCTCCCAGGTGGGACACAGAATAAGACGGTGCCCCTTGTTATTTTCCTATTGTCTCCACGCAGGGGAGACTGGCAGAGGGTCGCCATAGCAACCCGGGTATCCGGCAGGGGGCAGCCGGGACCCTGCGGGTGTGTCTGCGCTGGGCAGTGAGTCAGCCCCTCAGATGCCCAGCTGGGTCCAGCCCAGGCAGGACCCTTGTCCCAGCTCCCGGAACCCTCTTGTCCTGGAAGCATGGGAGACGGGCAGGCTGGCCTGGCTGCAGCGGGGAGCTCCATGGGCGGGAAGGGAGGGCAGTTTCAGGACTGGCATGAGGTGAGGGTGGGAGGAGGGCAGAAAGGTCATTGCACACAACCAGGAAGCCCTGCAGAGGGATGAGGCCACAGGTGGGCTACTGCAGGTATAAGAAAAGGACTTGGGGGTGGGGGCAGGGGGAGCAAGGTGAGGAACAGAGCCAGGGGAAGCGTCCCCGAGTGGGAGTGGACGGGAGAGGACCGAAGCTGGTCTTAACTGGTTCTCGCCTGGCAGGCCAGAGTGCCAAAGGGCAGGTTGCCATTTACAAGGCAGGACCCAAAGGGGTGGGCTTCCAAGGAGGGGCCTGGCAGGAGAGGAACACAAAGCAAGCTTTTCCTGGTGGCAGAAAGGTAGGTGCAGAGTCACCCCAACTGGGGAGTCCCCCAACATTTGGTGGGAGAGGTCACTGTGTGGGGAGGGGTGGCCGTACTACGACCGCCGCTGGTGCTCTTGTGCCCGTGTCTGATGCCCACAAACACAGTTCTAAGAACAGAGCCATGAAGGCCGGAGGATGGAAGGCAGACAGGCTCTGAAAGCAACCTGTCTCAAGGAGGCAGTTAGCATCTGCAGCGTGGCACTGAGAGAGACAAGGCAGCAAACAGCCCAGCTAGGGGCCTACCAGGCCCAGAGAAAGTTACATGGGGAATCCCAGGGCTTCTGGCTGCCCAACTCTGCCACACCCCCACGACCCCCCGCCACTGTGTTAGCAGTTCCTTCCTAAGGACGAAAGCATCAATATGTGTGTCAAGTTCTCCAGAGAAGGGGCCAGACGGTGCCTCGGCATTCCGATTTCTTTAAGTTCGGCGGCCGATTAATAAGCAATAATGCTGGAGTGTGGGCTGGCCTCAGGGCTGGAAGTCCTTGAAGCCACACTTTCTAAACAGCTTCAAATGAAGAGCCAGCAAGCACCAGCTGGAGAGCCTTTGGTTGGTGAGTAACTCCTGCCGAAGATCCCGGGGCAGGGCTGTGAGCCTCTCCACCCAGGGAGCCCACAACTCCTTCCACGATCTCCTTTCAGGGGAGAGGGGGGTGCTACAGCACGTGGGGGTCTGGAGTCTGCGGGTTTATCCCAGCCCTCGGGGACTTCAGGCTGAGAATGGGGCAAGGGAGGTCTTTGGGTACCTCTCAGATTCTGGAGCAGTCAAGAAACATCACAGAGCAAGGGGTGTAGAATCCACGTGCCGTTCCGGCCGGCTGTCCGCTCCACTCAGCCCGCTCCTGGTGATGAAGCAGGCACAGATACACTCGGGGGAGGAGGGGGGAGAGTCAGGCCTTGGACCCACCACCTTGGGGCCCATCCTCTGCTTCTCTCTGATTCATGGATTAATGGGACAGAGCGCCCCTCACAGCCCAATGTGAGAATTGAAAAAGATGACGGATACAGAAGCACTTCATTGATGTTAAAATGCTGGAAAGAGTTACTATCATTCTTGATGCCTTTATGGAGCTGCGGGGTGCAAGGGGACCCCTTCTCAGAATCTCAGGGAACCAGGAAGCTGCTCTGGGCCTCCCAGGGGCTCCCTTTCTCTCCACTCCAAGTCCTTGTCTGACGGCGCTTCCATCTTTTCCACCGACCCAACATCACTTGTCTGCGGCTGCAGCTGGGAAGTGTGTGTGTGTGTGTGTGTGTGTGTGTGTGTGTGTGTGTTTGCTAGAACACAGGGATCACGTTTCCCCTTGTCGATATATCCCCAGGTGATGCCTGTCACTCACGCCCACGAGTGACGTGCCCTGCCTCTAAACTTTTGCTGCTGCGGCTCTCCCTGGAACCCGCTTCCCTTCCCTGCCAGCTAAGTGGCTCAGGGTCCAGCGCCCATGCCTCCTTCACCAGGGGGCCCTTCCGGATTTCTCTAGGCCAGTGCTGGCCAATGGCAAAATGGGTGGGAGAGAGGGGCAGGGAGCTGAGCTCCACCTACAAACTGTCTGGTCTGCAGCTAAGCCTCCCTAGCTGGAGAGTCTCTGTCACTCTCCCTGCTGGAGGGAGGCAGGGGAGCTGCTGCAGGGAGGCAGGATTCCACGTGCAGGGCCTGGATGGACAGGATCCAGGGTGATGGATGGACAGGATCCAGCGATCTCTCTTGAAGTCAGGTCGAATGCTGGTGGGTCAGGAGGCTCTTAGCACTGCGAGGCCCCCGGTGAGGACGGGGACGCAGGCCGATTCCTTGACTGCCTGAGAGGGAAAGCAATCTGCCCACAGCCATACAGCCAGAGTGGCTCTGCGTTCCAGTGTCTCAGGGCTGCGTCTGAGGCCCTGACTCTGCTGCATCTGCTTCCATCTGCCGCCTGCCCCCATTCCTCCCCCGGCCCCGACAAGGGCCACTCATTTCAAACTACAAGGCGCTCCTGGGGTCTCTGGGCAGACCAGCCCTCCAGCCAGGGAGGGGGCCTCATGCTGAGAGATGAATGAGAGGCAGGGTCCCCAGTCAGCTGGGTCGCTGGAGCACCCCTGGCCCACTGAATGTGGAATGGGACATTCGTTGACCAGAATTGCATTTCCTGTTCGATTGCCGGGGATGTAATTCGATCTGAGTCCTTTGGAGCTGTTAATCAAGTCCCCGTTTCACTACTAGCTGCAGCTGCTTCATTTGTTGAAAGAGGCAGCGGGGACTCCCTGAGAGGGGAGGAAGGTGAGGGTGTCTGCCTGTCTGCCAGTCCCCACAGCGGCCATGCTGTGTGCCCTTTGTGCCCAAAGCCAAGGCTTTCATCCTTAAGGTGGACCCTTGTCCGTCAACCCTGCTGATCCAGCTGGGTGGGAAGGGGCAAAGGTGAGTGTTTATCAGGTGCCTTCTGTGCACCAGGCTTCCGTCTGCTTTAGTGCAGAGTGCCCAGGGCATACTGGGGTGGGAGGTGGCTTTGGGCACCCCTAAGGAGTGCTGTGTCACAGTCATTCTGGTTTCAGGGAGATTCTGGCCCAGGGTCTAAAGCTGTATCCTCTGGCACCTTTGAAGCTAGGTGTGGCCATGTGACCTGCTCTGGCCAAAGAGACGTTAGTGGAAAAGGCACACACCTGTGTGCTTTATCGTGACGCTTCCCGCTGCCACGGGAATCACAGGACAAGTGGAAATGCTGGTGGCCCTTCCACCAGCCACGGGGACCAAGTGACCAGGAGAAGCAGACTGCCCCTGTTGGTGACTAAAATCAAACTCCTGACTATCGAGTCCCTGCCGACACCCAATGACCCTACAGGACAGGGGAGCACTGCCCCTGTGAGTTTCTGAGGCTGTAGCTCTTTACGGGACTTGAAAGCCCAGTCTTTCTCTTGAGAAGCGGCCGGCGCCTTTGAACTGCCGACCTTGCGGACCACAGACCAAGTCCCAACCCCGACCCCGACAGTTTTACACCTGAGATGTCAAGGCTGGTAGTTGTCACCGCGGCTAAACCTCGCCTGTCCTGGCTGAGAGGGTGCCAGGCCAGCCCATCCGGTGTCCAGAGGAGGAGATGGGGTCCTGAAAAGTTGCCTGGCAGTGAGAATGAGCACGTGGCCACGTCAGTCTCCATCCAACGGGTGTCACAGCCACGTCCTGTCCAGGCTGGGTTCCAGAACTGCCCCAGGCCAGCCCGGTGTGGTCAGACCTCAGTCAACTGGGCCTCATCCTCCTGTCTTCCTGGCTAAGCTCAGGCCCCCGGGAATGACTCAGAGTAACCCTAGGGTGATGCTGGACTGGGGTCTTCAGTCTGTAAGGGTGGGAGGAGGGCTGAAGAGAGAGGCCTGGAAGGGAGGGGGGCGGCTTATGGAAAGAGTCAGACAGACCTAGCTTCATATCCTGCCTCTGCTACTTGTAGCTGGGGCGCTTGGGCACACGGCTCTCCTTTTTTGGAGGCTGAGTTTTCCCAGGTAGAGAAGGAGGCATCGATCATGCTATGTTTTATCTACAAGTATAAATAATGTCCTTCCCTGATTACTGTGTGGACGAAATGAGATGCCCAGAGATTGGGTGGCCCTCGGGCCTGATGCCAGCTCTTGTTGGAGGTAACACCCAGTGAAGGCGGCCCCCACCTGCTGTGCTCCCTCCTCCGACACCGGGAGGACTGTCATCAGAAATGTCCTTCCTGGCCAGGAGGCAGCATGGGAGAGGGGCTACTGGGAGCCATGCCAGGAGGACACATCCTGGGGTTGGGGCCATGCGCTGGCCTCCCGACTCTCCAAGGGTGACTTTCCAGACCCAACAGGAGAGGCTTCCGGGAAGGGGCAGCAGGCCCAGCTCGGTGCACCCACAGGCGCCTGGCCCTAGTTCTGCCCACAGGGCCCGTGTCCTCCATTGTCAGATACAGCCTGGCTCCATTTCCCCCTTCCACGGCCCCCATAGGGCCCCTGCCCCATGCTCTGACCACGTGGGCAGGGTGAATATGCATCCACCATCGTCATCGTCGGCGTCGGCGTCGGCCAGGATGACGCCTCAGTCTGGGTCCTGGTGACCAGAGTCACAACAGATGCCCTCCGGTGAGCCCTATTCATTGCCCCACCCCACCCGTGTGGACCACCCCACCTGAACCCGCCCCCATTGACAGACGGGAAAGCTGAGACTGGAGGAGGTCTGAAGGGCCACAGGTAGGCAGCGAGGGGTGAGATTCATGCCCAGGTCTGCCCGTCTGTCCGCATGGAAGGCTGAACTGGGCCAGGGAGCAAGAGGCAGGCCCTGGGGGAGATGGACGGACACAGCACTGCCATGATGGGCTCAGCCACGGCAACCACGTCGGTGGGTGGGGGGGGGCTCATTCTGTGATGCACAGAAACCTCTAGATGCCACAGAGCAGCGTGCCCGATGACCGCAGCATCTCCCAGTCTCGCTCCCTAGAGTCTCTAAGTGTGACCCTTATCAAGGGGGTGGGGGGCGTGTGTGTCCACGTGACTAGCCTAAGGGTATGGAGGCCTTCTGGATGGTCTTAGGTAAAGGCATCCACCAGGGTCCTTCTACGAAGACGCAGAGGGGGCCTTTCCCCAGAGAGAAGGTGACGGGACGCCGGAGCAGAGGAAACCCTGCGGGTGCCCACCGTCCTGGGGCCCTGGAGATGGAGGAGGGGCCATGGGCCCAGGCATGCCAGGAGGGCAGTGGAGGGAAAGACAAAGACATGGGGTCTCTGAGAGCTTCCGGAGGGACCCCTCCCTGCCGAGCACTGGGTCTTGGTCTTGGGAACCCACTTCGGCGGACCTCTGCATCCTAGAATGGGCAGGAAATAATGATGCTATGTCAAGCTGCCGGAGGTGAGGGGGATTGTTACAGCAGCCAGGGGAAACTCGGACGGACTCCTATCCCCAGCCCTTGACCAGACGCTGCTAGTCAGCTAACAGCATCCTTCAACCTCCCCAGTCTCCCCAAGGTTCCCCCTTCTCGGGCAGCCGTTCCTGCCTGCCAGCTCTGGGAATGGAAGTCGATTGTCGGAAGAGGCCAGGCGTCCAGCACAGCGCAGGCGCTGGCTCCGATGGAGGGACTCGAACTAAGGTCTGGATCCTCTGCTCTCGTCACCCCCCTGCCCCCACCCAGTGTGAGCTCTCAGGGACCACGGATGAGGGGGAGAGACCAGAAACGTAGGAGGGGGCACAGAGTTCCTGATCTGGAACTTTGAACGGTTGCCGGTTTTTGTTGCTTTCGTTACTGAAAATACACACAGCCACGAGCGTGCCCATTCAGCTAGCGGTGTGCCTATTTTTAAGCAAACAGTTTACCCAAGACCTGGAGGCCGAGAGAGGAGGCAGGCGGAATGCCAGGCCTGGGGCCAGCTCCACACCCCACTCTACTCCCTCCCGTGGGCTGTGCCTCCCCTGCCCCCCCCCCTTGCTTTTTCCCGCCCCCTCCCCCTGCCCTTTTTCCCTTCCTAAAAAACACAGAGAAGCGGGATTCAGAAGCCTACACTGCCTGCAAAGTATGGTTCAGCCTCCCCAAAAGAGGAAATGCCAGCATGCCGGTTCTCATGGCAACCCCAGCTCCCCCCCCCACCCCCACCGCAGCCGCCCCGTGCCCATATGGTGAGACTCAGCTGGCACAGAGTCTGCTGAGGCCCTGGGGTCCGGAGTCTATGAAGCAGCCACGGGGGTTTCGCTGGTTCCCCAGCTGGCCTGGCCCGAGGCTGGCCTCCTGGGCACCTGAGCCCACCTCCTGCAGGAGGCTGCTGGCCATCTTCAGCGCCCCCTGGGCTCAGGTTACAAGGGGAGAGTCGGGACTGCCTGGGCCCTGGTGGCCAGAGTGACTGCAGCCTGAGGCTCTCGGTGTAGTGGACTTTAGGCTCCGTGTCTAGCTCTCAGAGGGGGCACATCAGGGCCCAGTCGCGGGGCAAATCTGCAGACACACACCCCTCCAGCCTTTGCTCCTGATACGATGCACTGCCTGGGTTTTCATGTTAGGGGTGTGTGTGTGTGTGTGTGTGTGTGTGTGTGTGTGTGTGTGTGTGCAGGGACCAAGGGGCTGGTTACTTTGTCCTTGGTAAAGGCTCATCAGTTCCCACCAGACCCCCTGGGTGGAGCTGCCCTGGAGCCCTGGCCCTCCGTGCATGCCCCTGGTCCATCCCTATGCCCGGGGCAGCTCCCACCATCCCATTTCCAGGCCAGCTGGCTTCCCAAGGCTTGTGGGGTAACAGCTAGTACCACAGCTGAGAAACACGTTGAAGGACCTGGCACCCACCCTGCCTCCTTCCCCGGGGTCCCTCAAAGTAGGGGAGGGGAGGGGTGCCTGGATTCTTAGCACTGTCGGGGTGGGCAGAGGCGTGGGGATGAAGAAGGAAAGGGGTTAGGGAATTGGCCCCCAGATCTGAGAGGCATGGCAGCTGGGGTCCACTGCCTCCTTTATGGTGGGGCCTCCTCCCCGAGTGCTCCAAACCCCAAACTTCCCCATGTGGATTACTCTGCAACCACCACCCCCCCCCTCTAGTCCCCACCCCCAGGCATTCCTCTGAGGATCAGTCAGGGAACTCCAGAGGGATGAGCCTGTCCCCAGAAAGGGGCAGGAACCACGGCAGGCCACGCAGTGAGCCCAGAGTCCTCTCAGAAAGTCCCACCCCCCCCCCACACACACACACACCACCATCACCACCGCCACCATGCTGCTTCCTCTGACTAGCTCTCTCCCACGACGGACAGACGGACGGATGGATGGACGGAGGGATGGATGTGGTGGGGAGGCCCGGAACAGATGGGCTCTGAGGCTCCGCGGCGGGGGCTAGGGGAGGGGGAGGAGGCCCGAAGAAACTGGAACTGTTACAAAGTTGTGAGTTAAAACATTCTTCACACTCCCGCCTCCTTTACTGCTCTGATGCACCAAGACGTGACAAAAATGTGTCAGATTTTAAAAAAACCACACACATACACAAATGCCAGTCCCCGTCTCCGCCGCCCGCCTGAGCTGGGGCCATCTGTTTCCCGGGGGCGGGAGGGGAGTGGGGTTTGGCAGTCAGCACCAGCCCTCTCGCCCCCAACCCTGGGTCCGGACTCACAGCCTGGCCCAGGAGTGGCCCCTGGGGAGCAAGGTGCCTAGCAAGGCAGTACAGCGGGCCACCTTCTCCCCGGGTGGCACTGCCCATCATCCTGCCCTGTGACAGGGCACTGCCAGTGCTTCCTACCCTGGAGCCCAGCACCAGCCCACCCCCTCCTCGCCAACTTATGGCCGTGGGAGCCTGGGGGCTGGGGAGCCCGCTCTGGGATGCCCAAAAGCCACCCTCATGCAGATGGGAGCTGAGGTCCAGAGGGACGTGTCCAAACCCCCCCACGGCGACCCTATAGGACGGGGTAGATGTGACCTTATGGCCTCCCAGGCTGCATCCGGGATCAGGTCTCTCCCACAGCAAGCCCTGCTCTGTGGTAGAGCAGGAGGCCCAGGTAACCAACACCTGGATAAACTCGGAAGGGGGAGGGAGGCTGGTACACTCGGCTGCTAACTGAAAGGTCAGAGGGTCAAGCCCACCCGAGGATGCCTCCGACGTATTCCTGTCACACACACACCCCCAGCCTGGAGCCCACAGTTCTGTTTCCACACACCTGGGGTCACTGTGAGCCAGAACCGAACTTGAGGGAGCTGGTTCAAGGGGGCCAAAGGGAAACTAAGTGACCCACCCTCCCCTTGATTGGCCAGTGACACAGCACGGGAAGTGCTGGCTGCTGAGCACGAGGTTGGCAGTGCAAACCCACCAGTTGCTCTGAGAGAGAAAGAGGAGGCTGTCTGCTCGCTCCCACCATGGACACAGACAGTCTCAAAACCCTTGAGTCGTTCCACTCTGTCCAGTGAGGTCCTTATGCATCAGACCCGACCCGACAGCAGGGTTTGGAGGTCCTAGTTAAACCTTCACTTCTGGGAAACCCCTCGGTGATCTGGGTCATGAGAGGGTCTGAGAGGCAGGGAGGCCAGGGCAGCCTCAGCTGGCTTCCTCTGCGACCTGGGGGCCCTTCCCGGAGCTCCTGAGGGTGTGGCCCGTCCCTTCTGGGGCTCCCTGCCTTTGAGACTCTGTGGAAGGCTTGGGGAGTCTGACCCCCCCCCCATGACTACTTTGATTTGGCTGTTCTGGAGCAGCATGCTGAAGCACAGGGAACCCAAAGACGTGGGGGACAAGCTTCCTGACACAGAGACACAGGGCCAAGGCCCAGAGAGGGCCGAGTCTGATGGTCTGGGAGATCGAGGGCGAGGACCCCTGCAGCTGAAACCCTGAGAGAGAGAGAGAGAGAGAGAGAGAGAGAGAGAGAGAGAGAGGTGGTGCTGGGGGAAGGGCACAGATCACACTGGCTTTAGGAACTGGGCGAGAGTGGTCTCATTGGGCTCAAGTTGTCCCTTGGGCACAAGACCCGATTTGTCTGTGGTGGCTGGGACACAACTGCTCTCCAATCCCAGCAGGGTCAAATCTGGCTGTTCAGTTCCCAGAGCGAGTCAACAAAAAGATCACAGACTTTGACACGTCACCAGAAAAAGATCACAGGCTTGGACACGTCACCAGAAGGCTCAACGGGGGACTGCGGGTTTGGTAAGGTCAGGGTTTGCTGTGTGCCGGGCTGGCACAGTGGTCCCGGAGACAGACTTAGGCAGGGCAGCAATGTCATGGCTGGCTCAGGATCCAGGGACGTTCTGTTCTATGCCCACGGGGGTCGCCGTGAGTCTGCACTGATTCAGTGACAACTAACAGAGGCCAGAAGTCACCCACTGCTGAGAGTCCAGGGAGGTCCTGGGAGCTGCAGCCTGGGGCTGTGGGCCATGGTCCAGGATGCTCCGAGAAGCCTTCAGGGCCTAGATCTTCTGGGACTTCAGGAACTTCTTGAGGGAGCTGGGACTTTGACCCAAGAGCACCGGAGAGCCCCTGAAGGGTGCAAGCCGGGGAGGGATGTGGTTATCTCTGTAAGTGGAACCCCCACTGGGGGACATTTGCTGCCACCCTAGGACTTCTGCCCCACGATCCCCAGGCTCAAGGCTGAGACAAGCAGGGGCAGTTGCACCCAAAAAGACCTACTCTCCCACCCGGAGGCCTCCCCAGGAAGAACCCTCATCCCAATGGCCAAGCTGCCCTTCACCTCACTGGCTGCTCCAGGCCCACCTGACCCACCACCAAGTACCAGGGGTGAACCCAGAGGTTCAGGATGGCCCAGTGGTGTGCTGTTGCATGTCACACGGCTATGCCACCGGTCCGTCTGGGCCCCTGCTCAGGTGGGCAGTGGGATAAGAGGCCGGGCCACCTTCACAGGGGAGGCAAGATGGGTGGCCTTTATCCCGGTAGGCAGGAGGGCGTGTGCTGTGGGCCGTGGCGGCTGGCCACGCCTGGGAGGTTTATAATAGAAGTTGGGAGGGTCAATTACTGAAACACCAGGCAGGCCGACTTTGAGAGCCAGAGAGTGGGTGAAGCTGAGGTGGGATGAGTGGGGAGAGGGGTGGGAGTCTGCTCAGCGTCCTCCAGCAGGGGTGCGCTGTGGGGGCCCAGAGGGTTTCTGGGGAAGGATGGCAGCCATCAGGGCCTGCAGCTCCAGCGTGGTCCCACATTCACCCAGTTTGAAGGTGCGACAGTCCCTGTCACAGCCCTCCCACTTTCGGGGGGCTGCTCTTCCAGAGAGAGCCAGCACAGCTACTTCTCTCTGCGGCTCTGTCCGCCCCGCCCCTCTGCACAACAGGGGGTCTTCAGCCCAACTCCACCCATCCCATGGGCCCTTGATGGCTTCTTGATGTGTCCAGCCCGGTGGGAGGGGCACGTATTTAGGGGATGGGTGACTGGTCAGCCTCATTGATTATGGAGGGGCCCAGAGCCTGGGGACACTGCCTCCGACCACCACCCCCCCCACCGCCAGGGTGCGCTCCAAGGAGAGCTCTGGGATCCTGGGGGGGTTGGGGTCAGTTATGGGGAATCTCAGGCCTCCAGAGAGGACTAAGCAGAGCGGAACCGCCCCCGCCCGCCCACGGAGACCTTGATTGATGCCAAACGGGGCTTGAGAAGCACCAGCCGGGCTCTCCTCTGGGTAACACATGGGCACTGGGATGGAGACTTGGGGGGGGGGGTTCTGTCTGCTCCCCCGCTTTCCTGCCTCGTAGGAAGTCTTCTGGGTGAGCTCATTTCTTGAACACGTGCACAGCAGAGGTTCCCAAACGTATCTGTCTAGTCGCCCCCTTTTCAGGAACAGAGCAAAACAAGCCAATGGCTGTGCCCCCCCTGGCAACTAAAACCTTCTGGATTTACCGCTCACAATCCAGTATAAAGTGTCAGTATCTGCTTCTCAGCCGCGATGGATCCTTCCAGCGCTCCCCTGGTGGGGTGGTATCGCCTACTTTGGAAAGTGACGGTAAAGACTAGAGCTGTGCCTGAAACACAGGGAGAAGTGACGGGCTCCCAGCGGTTGGTCTTGGCGTTGTTAGCACTTTGGTTATAGCAGCTGCAAGGATCTCCTCTGTTCAAATACAGAGATCAGCAAGGAAGGTGGCCAACCATTCACACTTTAGTATAAATTAGTCCACATAAACAAATCTCGCTTTCCTGTCCCCTGACATCTGAGATCAACTATTCTGAGAATAAGTGTGAAGCCTTTTGGGTCTCAGTGAGACCTGAGCTTCTGAGGGCTGGTTTCAGGGTGATGCCCAGACCTTCCTCCCCTAGGTGGGAAAAGCCGAGAAGCGGAGGAAGCGGAGGCCTTCAGAAGGTTGAGGGTTGGCCCAAGTTTCCGGGTGTCTGGTTTTGCCGCCATTGATTGATCCCAATCTCTAGGACAGGGTAGAAGTGCTGTGTGGGTTTCTGAGAGTGTAACTCTGTATGGGAATAGAACGTTTCATCTTTCTCCTTGAAATGTTGGCCTTGTGACTAACCGCCCAACTCCTAACCAGTGTGCTTCCAGGGCTCCTTTGGTGTCTGTGTAAGAGCAGGGGGATCTCTAGCAGCAGAGACTACAGCTTTCTCCTGAGTACTTGCCACTCCACTCTGATGGGCAGGAGGGGAGCAGGGCTGTGAGCGGCCCCTGGGCTGGGCTGCCCGGCCATGACAGTGCCAGGCACGGCAGGAGAGGCTGGGGAGACGGGGAGGCGTGAGGGGGTGATTCTGGGCAAACAGTGTGGAAAATGAATCCCTTCAGATGGCAAAGCGTTTAATAAAAATGGAGATGCGTGGAGGCTGTGATGAGAATGGCAATGCCCGGCCCAGGGGAGCTGGATTTCAGGGCTGGGGAACAAAGTTCATCTCTGGCCCTCAGGGACTGGCCCAGCTGGCTAGAGGGAGCCAGGGCCCAAGCCCCAGGCCGACCCAGAACCAGAGTGGCGGAGGAACAATGAGACCAACCTTTGGATGGATGAGATCCCACAAGAATGGGGGACGATGCCAAAGCCTGAGGGACTGCCTTCAGAGGAAGCTCTTGTACAAGAGGAGCCCATGGGGAGGCTGGGGCCTGCAGAGAAGCCTAGCTGGCCTGGCCAGCCTCCGGGCAGCAGGTGACGGGTGCTCAGTGTGGAAGACACCCCCACTTCCCCTGGAACTGGTCTGAAATTCCCTGGGAGCCGTCACTGCCCCTCCCTAGCTATATCCCTCAGGAAGGTCTCCCTTTAGCCTCCATATGCGCATCTTTAAAATGGGAACAGAATCCGGCCTGGTGTGGCCTGTGAGCCAGTGTGAGTCAACACCCATTCCCCAGGTGGGCCACCATGGCCTAGGGCAGGGGCAAACAGGGAGGCTTCTCTCTGGCTCAGAGTAAATGCCCCTCTTCCTGACCCTGCCCTAGACCCCCGTCCCTTTCTCGTCCTTGATTTCTCCCCTGTCTGCTCCTCCCCTTGGTTTTTCCCCTCTCCCCCAGGGGGTTGAGCAAGCACACACAGACACAGGTCACCCTCCCTAGCCTCTGTCTGAACCGCAGCAGTGCTCGCTGGCCCAGAGGGTCTTGGAGACCCTTAGCAGGGCTCCTGCCAGAATGGTGGAGACGGCACAAATTCTGGGTCCGTCTTCCTGGTCTACCTCTAGATCTGTAGAGCCCCCTGCCCTGTGCCCCTCCCCACCCAGGAGCTGCACAGTTGGGAGCTGCAGAGAGGAAAAGGTGGAGAGCGGCAGGAGACGTCTGCAGTGCAATAACTAATAACTGGGCTGACAAATTGAATTATACCTTTTACAGTTCCTTACCCTATTGATCAGAGGCCGGGGAGGAGGGTGAGGCAGGCGTGCAGGAGCGTGAGCGTGCCTCTGCCCTGCAGGGTCCTCGCCTGGGGTTCCCAGCGCACGCACGGAGTCTGTTGGCCTCGCAGAGGGATGGCGTTGTGCTGGCAGGAGCCTGGCCTTCCTCAGCTCTCCCGGGCCTGCCCCAGCCCTTCCTGGCTGGAAGGGGCCGGAATGCCCAGCGGCTGGGCCTGGCTGGGGCTGCAGCGGCCGAGAGAAGTCATGCCCGCTGGAGACAGAGTCAGGAGGGAGGGAGGCTGAGGAAGGGACGGCCAGCTCACTCTCCGGGAGGTGGTCCTGGAGGTGGCCGCCCCCCGCCAACACAGGGGCCCTTGTCTGGTGGGGGAGCCCCAGTCCTGCCCCCGTCGCCCATCTGAGGAGCACATGGCCCTGTCCAGCGCTGTCCACACTCCCCTGTTGGACCCTCCTTGACCCTTCTCTGTGAGTCAGGGCTATTTCTCACGCCCATGGCACCCAGCCTGCCTCCCTAGGGATGACCACGTGATCCTGCCAGCCCCTTCTAGAGGCAGACAGTCTCTGGTTGCACATCTTATAGGAACATGTCCCATGCAGCATACGTGTGTGCTCACACGCGTGCACAGATGGGGCAGGTCCTTCAGATTCGTGATCGATACTTTCAGCCGAGGCAGACGCCGAGGTCCTCCCTGGTGACTTCCCGGGGGTCACCGGAGAGGGTGAATGGACTCCTGAGAACACTGGGCCCTGGGCCAGGAGATGTAATCAGGAGTGGTGTCCCTGAAAGGGGGATTATGGGGCATTCCAGGCTCCTTACCCAGTTTCCCCAGACAGGAAGCCCCAACCTCCGCTCTGCCACCCTCTGCATGTCTCGCCAAGCACAGTCAGGCAAGCTCTTTGCCGGGTCTGGCTTCAGCTCTCATTAGACACCGCAGACCAGCCTCCCAGCCTGCCCACCCCCCCTCCCATTTGACACCAGCCCTGGGTGCTGGTTTGGCCACGGTCACCCACGCAGGGATCCACTGAGTCACTCAGGGCTTGGGGTGACCTATGGCCCTCTCCATGCTTAAAGAGCAATACCACCTGAGCCGCCGCGTCTTCACCCTTCATCCTTTCGCACCCAGCCTCCACCCCAGGCCAGGGCGCCCTGCCCACCATCCTGCCCCCACCTCACTCTGGCCTCTGCTTAGTGGGGGCCACACAGGGGCACACCCAAGGTTGTGCAAGGTTATGCATACATGCACACCAGGCCATACAGGCACAAATGCTTGCGTGCATGTCAGGGCTTTCGGCCTCTCACCCTGTCTAGTCAGTTCTCTCCCACGCCCCGCCCCCTCAGACCTGAGTCTGGTAGGCATCAGGGCACAAGGGTACCTGCAGCCTCTGTCTGGACATGCAGATCAGATCAGAGGCTCCAAACCAGCTCCTCTCTCTAGCCCTGAGCAGAGGGTCCCAGCAGGGGGATCTTCGAGGAAGGGAATGATCGAAAGGGATATGGCCGGATGTAGCCTCTCTGGCTGCTGGTTTGCCCTGCCCCTAAGCATTCTGGGCAGCTTCTTCCTCCCCAGATGGCCTGGGGCTGGGGTTGGGAGATGGAGACCCAGCTCAGGGGGCTCCTGGGAGTACAAACAGAGGGAAGGGAGGGTCTGCAGCCTCGGACTCCAGTGCCAGGGCTGATGCTGCCAGGCTTGCCCTCGATGGGCCCCAGCCTGCTCATCTGTCCAAGGAGGGCATGGAGTGGATGCCCCCTAAGTGCCCCTATCAGAGTCACCAGGCGGGGTGGCCAGGAGTCCACATGGCCTGATTATACATGCACAGGGCCTGGTGGGACCCACAGCTTTAGGGACCATGCGTCTAAATTATTGAGCGCCCCCTCACCCCACCCTCCCGCACTGGTCTGCCATTGGTCCCTACTCTACCTTGGGATGTTCTCTTTCAGCGGTTGCTCTGACTGAACCCCAACTCCAAAGACACAGGTCTTCTCCCTTCCTCTTCCCTTGGAGAGGTAGCCGGCTCACCCTCCAGACCAAAGCTGAGTGGGGAGAGCACATTTGTGTGTCCCGGCCGGATGGGGGCCACAGGGGCTGGAAGTCCCCAGAGGGTTTGCTGCAGGTGGGCCTAAGTCCCCGAGTTCCCCTGCGGGACTCCCCAGGCAGGGCTGGCCAGGCCTCAGCTTCTGCCGACAGGCCTCGTTTACAGCACCGAGGAAGGGAAGGTGTCACCACGGAACTTTTCCCAGGGAGAGTGACCCAGATTTCTCTCCCCACCCTCTCTGCCACACAGGAGCACGGTGTGTGTGTGTGTGTGTGTGTGTGTGTGTGTGTGTGTGTGGTATGTTCCAGGCTCAAGCAGGTAGGGGGTGGAGGGGGCGGGTGGAGAGCAAGACGGCTTACGGAAAGCTCTGGAAAATGAGAGCCGCATCCTTCCCGAGCCACGGCTGCTGTCACGAATTGCTGAAACATACTCTTGACAGGAAAGAGACCCAGAGTCCAGGGCTGACCTTGCTGCCAGGGGCTGTGGGAAGGGCTAGGCCTTAGGGCCTCATTGGCTTTAGCCCAGCTCAGGTCCCACCCAGGGGCCTGCCTGGCACCCCCTGGTGTGGCCCACAGGGACTGCACTGCCTGAAGCTCCCCTTCACGGGGCTGCTATGGTAAGTGGTAAGAGGTGACCACCACCTCCCCATCAGGAGCCTAGAGCAGACACTGGGCATGAGTGGAGAGGGGGCAGATGGATCCCAAAGAGCCGAGGATCCCTCTGCTCCCGGTGCCCACCCCCAGGAAGCCACCTCCTTCCCCGCAGGATCTTGGAGGGCCCAAGCAGAACTGGACCTGGGCCTCAGATCAACAGACCCTCTAGCTTTCTGGCTAGGAAAGGTGTGAGGGGGTGACTCGTGGGGCCGATGGCAATGCCTAGGGGGTTCCTGTGCACACATAGACACACAGGCTCAGGTCCTCAGAACATGTTTCTGTAGGTGTGTACAAAAGGACAGCTCCGTGCTGACATGCAGAGGCTGCATGTACACAGAAGCATATCCGTACACACGTGGGCAGGAATGTGGAGAGTAGATGGACTCGTTGCATGTGGCCTGGGTGCATCTGGACACGGCAGCCCAGAGCCTGCCTGCCTTGTGGGCTCCTTTAGGTAAATCTTCCCCTAGTCACAGCCACTGGGCTCTCCTTGAAACCCTTTCAGGGGGAGACTCCAGTAGAACCCCTCTCCTCTGCCTTGACCCCCTGCTCTCCCTTCCCCCAGCCAGGCCTTTCTGTGTGGGTCCATGGCAAGGCCTCTGCTGCTCTGCCTGGACCGAGAGGGAGGTAGTTTTCTAAATTCATGTCAACTCGAAGATGGCTAAACATGGGGGGTGGGGATGGGGGTGGAGCCTAGCCTGTCAATCAGATCACAGTCTCATGGTGACTCCTTGTGGGCGGGGCCTTCTCAATAAGGAAGGTCCTGGGAACCTCCCCTTCTCTCTCTCTCTGCCTTCACCAGGCTCCTGCTGGTTGACCCTGATAGCTGCCAGAGCCCCCTGCCACTGACTCCACCCGACTCTGCACCCACCGGCCTGTGATCTTCCCGCATTCTGCTTCATTGCTGTGACTGCGTGGGTCTGGAGAGGGAGCTAAAGACCAGTATTGGACTTACGGACCTGAGCTGGACTGGGCTGGGATGTTTTCTTGATAAACAGCTCTTTCTCACACATATATGCGTGTCACTGGATTTGTTTCTCTGGTCAGCCCGGCCTCACGCAGAGCACTAACTGTCCCACGGAGGCAGAGGGCCACTGTGCTGGACGTCACCAGCCCTTTGCTGGTCTCAGCTGCCCTCCTGCCCCGTGGAGCCCACGGAGGGGTTGCTGTGAGGGCAGGTGTGAGCAGAGGGTGGGGGAGCCAGTGCAGGGAATACTCCTCTATCCCCCCCTTCCCAGGACAGTCACATCCCAAAGCTTCTGCTTCAAAGGTCGGGCAGTCTCCCAGCACCCTCACCCAACCCTCCATACCTGGCCAGGTCAGCCACCTGCGGGAGACCACCACCCACCACAGACACTGACCTGATCCCACGTCACCAATGGGACAGGGAAGTCGACGTTCCAGGCCTGTGTTCATTGGCAGAAGCCCTGACTGTTAGGATCTGCCCCAACAGGCCTCTCCACTAGTTCCCGGCACCTCCCTACCCTTCCAGTAACTTCCATAGCCATGGCTTCTACCAGCAGCCCCCCCCCCCCACCTAGGTATTTATCTGCGGTGGTTCTCAGAGCCTGAGTGCAGACTGGGCTCTGGGCCCTGTCCTTGACTAGCCTCGAGAGTCTCCTTTTCCTTCATGAGCCTGTTCCAGCACCGCCTCTGTGTCCTGCTGCCCCCAGTCCCAGCCAGCACTCTGGTACTGCCCATCTTAGGACACGGCTCCCACGGCCCCTCATGCATCTGGAACAGGGTGGGCACCTCAGCATCCTAGGGCCCACCAAAGGGCTGAGCCCCAGTGGGTATTTAGGGGTGGCTGAGTGAGTGGATCAGGCATCAGGTGGATGGGGAAATGTGTACACACCCACAAATGTGTGTGTGTGTGTGACTGAATAGGTGGGTGAGTGAGTGGGTGAAGGGGTGGCTGTATAGGTGAGTGAGTGAGTGAGTGAGTAGGTTGGTGATAAGTGAGTGGGTGGGGGGGTGAGTGAGTGGGTGAGTGGTGGGTGATGAATGGGGGTGGGTAAGTGAGTGGGTGGTGGATGAATGGTGGGTAATGAGGTGGGTGGGTGAGTGAGTGGTGGGTGAGTGGGTGGGGTGAGTGAATGGGGGGAGGGATGAGTGGGCGGTGGTGAGTGGGTGGTAGTGGGTGGAACCTACTGATGCCCCTGCAGACCCTGTGTTTTCCCAGGTTGAGACACGAGCTCTGAGGGTCTGCTCACTGAGGAGGGGTCTGCTCAGCCTGGTGGAGCCTGGCAGGCAGGCACTGGCTCTTCAAACACCAGCCAGCTGCCCTGGGTGACCACCTGGCCTCAGAGAGCAAGAGTACTCCTCCAGGGAACCAGGCTCCTGTGGGGAGGGGCCCAGGGGCATGGGAGGTGTCCCCCTCACACCCACACCTTGTTGACCTCTGCTGATGCTGCACTGGGGCTGGGGCTACAGCTGGACTACAGACTGTGGGACCAGGAGAGACACAGCCCTGCCTGTCCTGGGGAGCCCGCAGGAAGAACCCAGCAGCCACTCCATGGGAGGAAGGTGAAGTGCTCCCCTCTTGTTACTAGTGGCAGTGCCAGACAGGTCACAGCAGGAGTTGAGTTCGGGGGCGGCTAGTGGCAGATGGGTTCGCGCCTCCCATCTTGCAGCTGCCTGGGGATCTTGGGCAGTTCACGTCCCGGTCTTCCAGTCTGTAAAATGGGGATGGCGAGTGTGCTTTCCAGAAAAGATTGTTGGGAGACTGCTCTTCTCCGTGTCTGGTGCAGGAAAAACACAGCAGACCAGGAAGGAGCTGCTGCCGACACGCGATTGGTCTTGAGATGAGAGCAGCCCCGCGGTTAACAGGTGGGGGGCAATGGACAAAGGACTGGGCTGTCCAGGCCGCTCAGAGGAGGGGCAAGATCTAAAGAGGCCCATGCAATGGTGGGGTGCTGCGGAGTTTTGCAGAGAAGGAGGAGGGAAAGCTGAAGTGGGTGAACCAGGAGGTACCCCTAAATCTCCACCATCAAGTCGACTCTGACTCACAGTGACCCTGCAGGGCAGAATAGGGTTTCCCAGAATGCAAATCTCGGTGAGAACGGACAGCCTCGCCTCCCTCAGAACAGCTGGTGAGTCTGAACCTCCAACCTTGTGCTCAGCAGCCCCATGCGTCTCCCCCTGTGCCCCTAGGGCTCTCTCCAAACTCCCCACACTCACCGCGGCCCTGGAGGACCGGGCAGGACAGACCCTGGGGGTTTCAGAGACTGCCACTCTTAATGAGAGGAGAAAAGCTTCACCTTCCTCCTGTGGAGTGGCTGGTGGTTTTGAACCGCTGCTTTGGGATTCGTCGCCCAATGCATCGCCTCCATGCCACCGGGTCTCCCTCGGGCTTCCATAGAAGGTCTTGAGTAGATTGTGGGCTCTGCCAGTCCAGAGGTAGGCCTTGCCCCTCTGGACATCCTTAGGACTCACCATGTCGCTGGGAGCCAGCCCACAGGCTCCAGTCAGTGGGGGAATGAATGATGCGGGCGAGAATGATGGAAGGACAGAGTACCAGGAGACCCTTGCCGCCGCGGCGAGGTGCCCTGGACCGAGAGACAAGCTGTGTGGGTTGAAGCAGGCCATGACCCAGGGGACGTGTGCAGGTGGCTGCAGGCTGGGCTACGCTTGCCAGGCCACCCCCAGTGAGTGCGCGTGTGGGGGCGGGGGGCTGCCCTCACCTCCAGCTCTGGGGGAGGAGGTGGGGCTTCAGGGCCCGTGTGGGGCTGTTGCAGGAGCAGGACCTGGTGGCCGTGGGGCCGAGGGGTGAGGGAGGCACCCTGGGAAAAGAACTCAGTTGGGACACCGGGGACTGTGCCCGGAGGGGACGGAGGGGCCCGGGCAGGGGCTCAGTGCCGCCGCCGCTGCTCTCTCTCCTGGTCCTCGCCAGCAGCCCTGTCAGTGTGACATTAATAACCCAGAGCCCCGCCACTTGCCTGCCTGATCGGGGCTCGGCCGCGGAAGAATAGCTAATTACTGCCACAAAGCGCAAATATCAATGGCGGACGTCAATATGATCGTCTCCTGCCTCCCTGCCCATTTGTCTGGGGATGAAAGGTGCCCGCGCTGTCTCTTCGGGGCAGTGCTGACCGTTGACAGCGGGGAGAAGTGCTCCTTGTGGGGATGGGAGCACCTTCTCATTGGCTACTCCCAAGTCTGGGCAGGGTCCCGGCCACCAAGGGCCTAGGCTCATGCCCCCACATGAGCAGGCCCTCACTCCCCACCCCACCCTGTGACTTGGCTCACCAAGTGTTTTAGTTTCCTTACCTGTCACAGGGGCCCAATCACTCCAGTCCCACTTGCCTCCTGCCAGGTGGGTGAGAGAATGAGGAAGGAAGAAAAGTGATGGGGGGGGGGGGAAGTCTCAGGGTACATGCAGGGCCTCAAGTTCAGGAAGGTACAGGTGGGGCGGCTGAGGGGCTGGGGGCCACGCACAGAGGGACACACCTGAGCCAGTTCAGTGGCCTCTCAGAAGTTAATAATCTCCCCTCTCTGAGGCCTTCATCCAACATGCAGCTGTGTGAAATGGAACTCTGAAGTCAGCACCACCCGGGGCCGTAGGCACCGCGGGGGACAGGGCATCCCTGAGGGCGTGGGCACCGCCGGGGCCGGGGGCATCCTGGGGCCCTGGAACACTAGTCTTCGCCACACCTGGAAGCCCGTCTGCGGCGCTGGGGACAGAGTGCAGCCGGGCACAGGGCAGCGCATCCTCAGGGTAATCACGGTCCCCCCCTTCCCCCGCAGAATCAGAGAGAAGCCCCCCTCAACCCTGGGGGGCTAGGTGAACCCTGCTACTGTGTCCTCGCAGAAGCCGGCACGTATAGTATGTGCATTCAGGGGTCCGCACATTGAGTAGGTAGGGCGCACAGAAACACCCCCCACTCCTGCCCCCCAGCACGGACCCAGGCTGCAACACACGCGCGAGGGGCATCGCATGCGCACAGCGACTCCTGCGCAGGCTGGTCCTTCCGGTTCGTGGAAAGCACCCCCTGCTGAGTCAGGGGAGGAAAGTGCCCTGTAGTGCCCCGCTGCCCGGGCCTGTGGTCTCTGCAGTGGGCCCTGCAAGCGGCAGAGGTTGGGCAGGGAACCCCTGAGCAGTGGGGCGCTGGGCTGCTTCAGGGAAATGCCTGCATGTCGGGGTGTAACTGCCCCTTAGGGGTGGGAGCAGAAACCCGGGAGGCTGTGTGTGCAGGGCTCCTGGTCCGGCCCTCCCACCCCCCACCATCAGGGGGCAAAACCGAATGCCAGTTTGGGACATGCCCTGGCTTAGTCAGCTCTGCCCTGCCTCCTTGGATTCTGCCACCCTCTAGCTGAGACAGGGCCCCCCACATTGCTCTTAAAGCCTAACTAAGTCCCTCTTCTCCTCTCTGCAGTTCCCAGAGGAAAGGGGGTGGGGTGCAGAGGCAGGGACAACCAGAGGGGCCACAGAAGAAGGGAAGGGGCATCTCAGGCTGCTTCCCCCGATCCCACGCTACCAAGTCCGGTGGGCTGGCTCACGGGAGTGGAGGAAGGAGAGGGGTCCGTACCTCCCGCCAGGTCCTCCGCCCTCGGGAATGTCTCTTCAGCATGCCTCCGGGCCCCTCTGTCCCCTTCCACTCCACATTCCCTCCATCACTGCTCTGTAACCTCCACTCAAAGGTCACAGCTGGTCTGGAGACCAGAGAGGAAGTGGAGGGGGAGGTGGGTGCGACAAGGGGCAAAGGGCAAAGGCAGGCCTCCTGGACCAGACAGGGCCTCGGGCGGGAGCACAGACACATCAGACAACATGGGTTGACAACCCAGCAATCCCACTTCCCGGGGTGCATCAGAGAGAACGCGCCGCCCTGCCATCGGGAGGAACGAACGGGCCCCTACCGCCGAACCTGGCCACGGCGAAGAGGAGAAGCTGGACAGAGGGCCGCACGCAAATACCGCACGTGTGCCTGCACACACTCTCCAAAATGCGAGCATCAAGATGCACGCAGACAAGGGAGACCTGTGGTCCCTGGGGCCTGGGGGCGGATGGACGGACGGACGGGATCAGGGTGATGGCGAATGAGTGTTGGGTGATGGGATGTTCTGGAAGTTGATGGTGGTGACGGCTGTCTGCCCTGACCGGCCAACGACAAGCCACTGTACTTTACGCTCTCTCACACACACCCCTCCGGCCGTCTGTCCCACTGCGGTGGCTCGAATGTTGCCATGATGCTGGGAGCCAGCCTGGTAACTGTCTTGCCCCTACCAGCAGGGCCAGCCATGGGGAGCTGGTTTCCTGGGAGCCAGGGCAGAGGAGTAAGAAAGATCTCCTTTGAGAGCGAGCTGGGGAAAACCCCATGGGAGGCGCAGAATATTGTCTGCTAGGATGAGTGCTGGAAGGCGAACCCGCGGTTCCAGGAAGCACTCAAAACACAGGGGCCGTAGCGGTTGGCGGGCAGCTGGCAGGTGGCAGCAGGCCGGGCCACGGCTCCTCCTGCCGTACGCAGGGGGGGGGGGGGTGGCAAGAACAACGGCCAGTCTCAGCCACCTGCAGCGCACAGTCGTCAGTGCCGTCCTAGGCAAATGCTCTTCTCGCCCAAGTTCAATGACCCTCCTGTAAAACACCCCACGTGGTTTAAAGACCGCGTCGACCGTGTCCACCGGGGCTGCCCCTCACGTGTCTGTCCCCCAACAACAGCAGGAGCCCCTGGCAGGTGGGGTTCTGCCTGAGACATTGCCGTGGCCCCCCGGTCCAGCGCAGAGTCAGTGTTCCAAGGGCAGGCACCCCGGTCACCGCAACACATCAACTGAGGACATCTCTCAGACCCCGCAAAACCTCTCCAGGCCAGCTGCGGCCCAGAGCAGCCGTCGTGTCACGGTAACCCACCCTCAAGGTCACTTTCCCCAAGGTCATAGGGTGAGCGGAGGCCAGAACCAGGAGAAGAGGTCTGGGGTTCTGACCAGCTTCAGCCTAGAGGGAGGGGCTGTGGTCATACCCTCATTAATCTAAGGCACCCAGCAGGGGTCCCCCCCCCCCCCCGTGGTTGCCCATCATCCCTGGCTAGGCTCTCAGCGCCCTGAGTGCAGCCTGGCTGGAACCTCTCCGTTGGCCAGGCGCAGAGTCACGTCTCAAGGTCAGAGAAGCCAGAGCGAGTAGGGTGGTTAACCACCCCTGGGACTGGGAGGCTTCCTGGGACCTGAGACTTTTTGTGCTGCCAGTAGAATAGCTGGTCTTTGAAGGTCCCCTGGTGGGATAGCCCACAAAGGGGTGGGTGTCTCTCCCTCAGACTATCTCTTCCTTCCAATAAGGTTTACCTCCTCCTTGTCTCCATCTCCCTGGGGCCCTGCGCTTCTTCAGACTGCCCATCCGCAGAAAGGAGTGCCCCGTTCGATGCTCCTTTGGTTCCCTTTACGGACAGCAGGTTTCCAGAACTGTGAGCCCTTGTGTTTGTGGAGTGACCCTGGCGCTGCAGGTAGGGGAGTGGGGACAGTGGACAAGCCTTCTCCCTGCTGCCTTCCACCACAGCCCCCCACGACCCCTGAGAACAACACCTTGTCTTTCTGGTCCACAGCTCTATCTACCCTGCAAAGGTAGGAGTCCAGTAAATATTTGCTTGAATGAATGATTGAGTCTATTTTTCACTCAAGGCTCCCCTGGGAGACGTTTGAACTGCTACAAAAAAAAAAAAAAAAAAGTTGGAAAAGCCTGGTCTCAGGAATAAAGCCGGAAGTCTTCCATGCATCTCAGTGTCTGACTCCCAGGGATGGGCTCGAGGCCAGGGAGGAGTATGGGGAGGAGGGTGAACATGGGGAAGGGAGGGAGGAGGTGAGGAATAGAGGGACAGGGAGGGCATGGGGAAAGGAGGCAGGCAGCTTCCCCTCTGCAGAGATGCCCGCTTCTCTCCAGCCCCACCCTACCACCAGCCTCCTTGTGTCAGGACCAGGCAGCAGTGGCTGGGCAGAAATAATACCACCTGGAACCACCCTCTGATGTCTGAGTTCAGGCCAGGAGTTCAGCCACGCTTCGCATCTTAAGAGTTCCTGTTTCTTAAGCCCAAAGAATGAGGCCTGACCCTCCTGACCTGATCGCACACTGAGCCTCAACCCTGTTCTCAGGTTGAGCCCTGCTCCTGGTCACACTCTGTACCCTGACCTTGGTCTCACACTGAGCCTTGACCCTGGTCCCACACTGAGCCCTGACCCTGGTGACACACTGAGCCCTGACCCTGGTCCCACACTGAACCCTGACCCTGGTGACACA